>PVKU01000918.1:0-263459 GCA_004027475.1 Anoura caudifer
TCCAGGAAGCTCAGAGAGTCCCAAAGAAGGTGGACCCAAGGAGGAACACACCAAGGCACATCATCATTACATTACCCAAGATTAAAATGAAGGAGAGAATTCTAGAAGCAGCAAGGGATAAGGAGACAGTCACCTACAAAGGAATTCCCACCAGACTGTCAGCTGACTTCTCAAAAGAGACCTTCCAGGCAAGAAGGGGCTGGAAAGAAGTATTCCAAGTCATGAAAGGCAAGGACCTACATCCAAGATTGCTCTATCCAGTGAAGCTGTCATTTAGAATGGAAGGGAAGATAAAGCACTTCTCAGATAAGGTCAAGTTAAAGGAGTTCATCATCACCAAGCCCTTATTCTATGAAATGCTAAAGGGACTTATCTAAGAAAAAGATCAAAAATATGACAGTAAAAAGACAGCAAACTCACAGATATTAACAACCACACCTAAAACAAATGCAAACTAAGCAAACAGCTAGAACAGGAACAGAAACACAGAAATGGAGATCACATGAAGGGTTAGCAACAGGGGAGTGGGAGGGAGAGAGGGGGAAAAGGTACAGAGAGTAAGTAGCATAGATAGTGGGTAGAAAATAGACAGGGGGAGGGCAAGAATAGTATGGGAAACATAGAAGCTAAAGAACTTATGACACATGGACATGAACTAAAGTGGGAAATGTGGGTGGGAGGGGGTTTGCAGGGTGGAGGGGAATGATGGGGGAGAAATGGGACAACTGTAATAGCATAATCAATAAGATATGATAAAAAAATGTTTCCAAGTGTTAGTAGGTACCTGTATCTCCCACTACTTAACAAAATGCTGTGTTCCTAAAAATCATTAAAAAAAATAAAAACTTTTAAAGTCCTGGCTGGTGTGACTCAGTGGAATGAACGTCAGCCTGTGAACCAAAAGGTCACAGGTTCAATTCCCAGTCAGGGCACATGCCTGGGTTGAGGGCTAGGTTCCTGGTTGGGGGAATGCAAGAGGCAACCAATGGATGTTTCTCTCTTGCACATCAATGTTTCTTTCCCTTTCTTTCTCCCTCTCTTCCCCTCTCTCTAAAAATAAAGAAATAAAATTTAAACAATAAGTGTTTTTAAAAAATACTTTTGAAAATTTAATATTCTGGAAAAGGCAAAACTGTAGAGATGGTAAACAGATCAGCGGTTATCAAGGGCTGGTGTGGAAGGGTAGTTAAATAGGTGAGGTGCAAATTTTTTAGAGAAGTGAAACTATTATATATGATACTGTAATAGTGAATATATTAAAAGTTTGTCGAAACCCATATAAATTTAAAGCACAAAGAATAAACAATGTATGCAAATTTAAATAATCATTTAAGAAGTAAAGGGATCTCAGCATGGAATGAAGAATGTGACAAAACAATATAAATTTATTACAAATATGAAGCCACCTCACAAAGGAGGTAGAAGAATATGGTGCTGACCTAGATAACGCTGGAAATGAGTGGAGTCTGTAAGACTAAATAGAAAACAAAGGATCCATGAGCACTGTACTCCAGTTGACACACGTAGTTGTTTCCCACAGAGGCACAGACTTACCATTCCAAAACCACTGTATATGTATACTGGACTTAAAGAAACAGGTAAATGGATGGCCAAATTTCTTATTGGTAAAGTGAAAGAGGTTAGAATGATCAATGAGTTAAGGAATGAGAATTGGAGATATCAGAATGAATTCATGTTTAGCTTACTATAGAGACAAATGATTACATACAGAGCTAAATGATTACATACCTATTTATAGGTATTATGTATACACATAGGTTAATATATGCACATGTATCTCCTTGCTACCTCACTCAGAGAGCCTAGAAGCAACAATATTCTAGTAGCAACTAGCACACTTAGCACCCAGATCTTGGTTTCTAATACGATTTTCCAATAAGAACAACTAGGGTTCCTTGGAAAAATGACAAATCACAAAAGATGAGCTAGAAGCATTTTACGTTGCCAGAAACAAAAGTGCTCACGCACACACATAATCACTGGAGTATGTCAAAGGGAAGAGATACAGGAGCCAACTGAAAAAGCTCCCAATGACCAAAGCTGGAACAATTTGAGCACAGAAATTTATGTAGACACTCCACTCTTAAGGACTCACTCATTAAGTGTGGGCTCTGCATAGTGACTTTACTCTAGAGTACAGAAAGCTAAGAACAAAAGGGTAACTTTACAGTGAAGAAAACAAATACTACCTCAAGCTAGGTAATCAAGGTTAACATTAACACTGATACGTCATATCAATAATATATACTCAGTATGTGATAAGAATGACACTTTACCTCTGCGGTCTTCCTTTCGAAATCAAATTACCTCAATCTAACCCTTAGAAAAACATCAGACAAATCCCAGTTGAAGGACTTTGTACAAAAATGGCTTGATCAGTTACTTTCAAAATTACCAATGTTATTAAAAACAAGGAAAGTCTGAGAAATTGTCACAACCAAGAGGAGCTAAGGAGATAAAATTATTAAATGTAATGTGGTATCCTGAATAGGATCCTGGAACCAAAAAAGGGTATTAGGAAAAAACTGTGGAACTCTGAAGCAAGTACAGACTTAGTAATAATGTATCAATATTGGTACATTATGACAAATATACCACACTAATGTAAGAAGTTAATAATAAAGGCAACTGAGTGTGAGACAGGAATTTTCTGTACTATTTCCACAGTAATTCAGCAAATCCAGCAGTTCAAAAATTAAAATTTTATTTTAAAAGTTTATTTTTTAATTTTAAAATGTTTATGATCTATTGCATACCTAAAATTTTACTCAGTGCATTTGGACATGAAAGATGCCTAAAACATGGTCTTGGCCCTCGGTAAGTTTGTTGTCTCATTGTGAGGTAAGACAAATGCTCATGAAAAAGTATAAAATGCAAAAATAAGGAAATATTAAATTGAAACATACAGATAAAAGTATACTGGAAATATAGTCAAACCCCAGTTCTCAAACGTCTCCCATCTCAACAATTTGGTTTTTGACCACACTATTCACAGGAAAAAATCTCAGTTAACAAAACATCAGTTCTTTCATGCTGACACAGTATTTCTAACAGAAAAAAAAGATTCAGTTTTCAAACAAATCACTTGTTGAACAGCCTTCCAGAACAAATTAAGTTCAAGAACAAAGGTTCCACTGTATACAGAACGTACAGAATTATGAAGGAAGGCTTCATCAAGAAGATGAAACTTGAGTGTGTACCTTGAATATACTTCAGGGTATCAAAGTAAAAGGAACAATAAATTGGTACAGTTACAAGAGCCAGAAGGGTGAAGAAATAAGAAAAAACTAAAAGAAGTGAAAATATTTAGCCCTAAGAAAAGTGAAGACTTCAATGGGAGACACGATAGCAATGTTCAAATACTTGAAGGATCATGAAGCAGAACTAAGAGTTACATCATATATACCCATTTAACTTAATAGCTGAGCTCTGCTAAAATGGGACCACTCAAGGACACAGACAGTGACAGCTGTTCAGTAGAGTCACAACAGGAAATGTCAATTGGAAAGGCAGGAAGCAGGTGGCCTAGTTCTTCTCTACAACTTTCCAAAGGACAGTGTGCATATGAGCCCAATGAAGCACAAATTCAGATTCAAATCCTGCATTTATTAACCACTTACCATGTGCCAGGTGCTTCCTTATATATGATCTTATTTAATATTCACAACATATCTATAAACATTTATTATTGTAATAGAGGCTTAATGTAAAAATACAACAAAATAAACTCTGTAAGGAAACAGGAACACATTAAAATTCTCCACCCTCCACCACTCTGATAGGGATTTGACAGATGTTTTAAAAAGCAAAATTGTTAGAAGGCCTATATATCTACATAATACTTTATTTCCTCTTGCTCCTTCTTTCAGTCAAGCTCAATGGCTCCCAGTCTGTGGAGTCCATAAGAATGATATACAATTATATATCATGCACACTATACTTTTTAAGCAATGTAAGGGATTTTCAAGTATAGCTTACATCTTATGTGATTTTTGTCTCATGCAATGACTTTAGAACCAATCCTGGGAATGCAATGCAACCCCACTGCAGACTTACTTCATGTAGGTAGTACCACAGGAAGGAGGTAGAGAGATTGATTCCTAACAACATGAAGAACACTCTAACAATTAGAGCTACCTAAAAATAGCATAAGCTACCTCAAAGTAATAAATTTTCCATCATCAAAGGTGTTCAAATAGAGGCTGAAAATCACTGAGAACATTTTAGAAGAGCAACTGGGTAAGTTGAGATCTCTTCCAAATCTAGATTCCATTATGGGCAGACAGGAGGAAGACAACCTAGTTAAGAACAACACAATAAAAAGAAAAGACACAAAGGAAAGAATGGCATGGTATGTGGGGAAGTTCAATGCTGGGGAATAGAGGAGAAGCTCACTTCCACCTATAGACCTTTGCACTTTCTGCTTCATCTGCCAGGAAAGCTTTTGCATCTTTTAGCTCACAATTCAAATATCTTCTCCTTAGTGCACCCTCTCCATCACCCCAACCAGTCACTCACTTGTCATATCAGCTTGTTTTATTTTCTTCATACTTCATATCAGGAGTCAGCAAACTTTTTCTATGAAGGATCAGACTACAGTCTGCGGACCAAATCCAGCTTGCCCACATTTTTGTATGGCCTTATGAAGTAAGAATGTTTTTTACATTTTTAAATGGTTGAAAAAGTAAAAAAGAATATTTTGTGATGTGGGAAAATTATATGAAACTCAAATTTCAGTATCCAAAGTTTAAGCAGAACATAGACAAACTTGTTTATACTGCCTGTGGCTGTTTCTGCACTAAAACAGTAGAGCTGAATAGCTAAAACAGACTATATAGCCCACATTTACTTTCTGGTCCTTTATAGAAAAAGTTTGCTAAATGCTGACTTTTTAGCATTACCTAATATTATCTTGTCCATTTGCTTATTTGTTATCCTCATTCTCACACACACAGAATAAAGCTCAATGAGGGCAGGGGCCTTTGTCTGCTTTGTTCCCCCACTGTAGCCCAGTACTTAGAAGAAATCTTGAAACAAAGTAAGGGCTCAATAGATATTTGATGCATAAATGAATGAGTGATCCATAAAAACCACATCAAGGAGTTTAAACTTCAGTCCTCAGCCATGGCAGATTTTATATACAAGACATACATAAAAAACTCTTGCAGGTCCTGACCAGTGTAGCTCAGGTGGTTGGGTGTCATCCCACAAAGTGAAAAGTCACCAGTTTGATTCCTGGTCAGGGCACATGCCTGGGTTATGGGTTCAGACCCAGTTAGGGCACATAAGGGAGGCAAACATCATGAGAGATGTTTTTCTCCCTCTCTTTCGCCCTCCCTTCCCCCCTCGAAGAATAAATAAAACCTTTAAAAAGAAAAAAAAAAACCCTTGCAGGAAAGAGGAATATAGCTCTTACAAGCTATATTCTAGTAGAAAACAACTTAGAGTAATGGTGGTTACCAACTAGTCCAAATCATTGGGTTTCTTCATCAAATTGTACAGTTTGGGTGTGTGTGCACTCATAAAAGATTGTCTCAACTATTCAAGGTGTCAAAACAGTCTGTCAGCTGACTATGCTATTTACCTTAAGATGCCAATACTCTGAGAAACTTCATCTCCGACACATTGTACACAGCACCCATGCCGAATCTTAATAAATGTTCATAATTTTAACAGAGCTAGATCACAGGCTAATGATTTCTAATATCTAAAATGCTGATCAGCAATACACTCTGTAAACAGCTGAAAACTCTTTGGAAATTAAAAGGTTACCACCCACAAATAAGAAGCAGCTTTTTAATCTTTCTATACTAGCCTAAGAGTGGGTTTTTTTTTTTTCTTCAAAAAAAATACAAGCCAACGTTGTTGGTAGAGGACAAGGTACTGTTGAGTTGAAAATCACATCTATAAGCATCATTTGTTATATACTTGTAAAACTACCACCTACTCAAAACTGGAGTCTCACCTTTCTAAAAAAAATTTCAATTACAATTGATATTCAATAGTATTTTATGTTAGTTTCAGGTATACAGCATAGTGGTTCAACAATTACATAATTTACGAAGTGATTTCCCAATAATTCAATTACCCCCCTGGCACTATACACAGCCATTAGAATATTACTGACTATATTCCCTATGCTGAAATTTAAATCCCCATGATTATTTTGTAACTCCTAATTTATACCTCTTAATCCCTTCACCTTTATCACCCTTTGGAGGCTCACTCTTCTAATAACAGTGGGGAAAAACTTATCTACCTCCTGGAGGAATCTTGCCTGTAACACATTAACATTTTCATAAGGTTCTTTCCTCCATGCTTTACAACAATTTCTATACACGGGTACTTCCAAGACAAGGATTTAATTAAACAGTCACTTCCAAAATTTAAGATACTGATCAGAAAACATAAACAAATCAAAGTTTTGTTTTATTTTAAAACAGCTACCTGCTTTTTAAGCCCTGGATGCCTTTAAAAATAATTAGCTAATTTAGGAAATCAGCCCTTTCATAGAGATGCTTATGGTACAGGTACCTCTGATGAGTATGTCAGACTTATAGCATCCATTTTGGATTAGTGTCTGTGTGTTCATCTTCCTTTCCTCTGTGAGAAGTCAGGTTGAAAAAGCAGCCTACAAAATTATTGGGTAAGGATCTACCAAGACTAATGTATAAGGTGTCACCAAAAAAGGGGGGTGGAAATTAACCAACAGGTCAAGTGGGCTGCTTTCAGAAACTCTGCTGCAGAGTCAAAGGGCGGGGGGAGGTCCTCACCATCAATGTTGTTAAGGAATGAATCAAACCAACCACTGGACAAAACTACACAACACACACCTTTGCTTAGGCTAAAAGGGGGCACTGGCAAGCTGTAAATGGATTTCTGGCCCTTTAGGGAAGATGTGCCCATTTTACCTTCCTAAAAGGGCTAATAAAAGGCACTCAGAACCCAGCCAGCCTAGCCTCCCACCTTGCATCACCTATTCTCCCGATCCCAGTACAGCAGGTTCCCTCCTCCCCTTAAACAAATTCAAAACCAAAACAAAAGGTGCAAAACTGGTTTCAGGTGGCACTGGCTGAGCCCTAGTGGCCAACTTCTGGGGACAAGGCCGAGCGAGGGCTCATAGGACCTCAGACCCCTAACCAGAGCTAGCTCTCAAACAGTCCCTTGGGCCTCGGCCCAACTCCTCACACGCCCCTCCCTCTCCACAGACCTGGAGATGGGGTGCTGGGAGGGGGTTGGGGAGAGAAACCCCAGGGTCAAAGTGACAGCGAACCAGTCGGGAGAGAAAAAGGCCCGGAGGGATGTTGGGGCGGGCGTGGGGGCGAGTCAAGTCCTAGGCCCAGGGCTTAAGTCCCGAACTGGCACAACCGAGGGTCCAAGCCGTTCCAGGCCGCGCGAGTAGGAGGCCGGGTTCCCGTCGGCAGCGCCGCCAGGCCACGCTCCCCGCACAACTCTCCTCACCCGGGGCGGAGGGACGCGGAGGGGCCATGAGTGACTGCAAGGGACCGCGGCCGCCAGCAGAGTTCAGGGCGGGGGCACTCACTCACCGGCGGGGAGGGGAGGAGCAGCCGGCGTCTCCGCCAGCGCCGTCGCTCGAGTTCAGGCGCCGGCTCCTGCCGCTGCAGCCGCCGCGCCGGGTCCATCCCCCCCAGCCACCCTCCCTCCCGGCCCTCCCCCCGCGCCACTTCAGCCGCCGCAGCCGCCGCTGCAGCCGCCACCGTCGATTCAGCCTCTGCGCGGGAGCGCGAACCGGCTAGAGTAGGCGACAGCGCGTGCGCCCGCCGCCACCGCCCACAACATCCGCCCCCGGCTGGCGGCGCACGCGCGAGGCTGTGGCGAGCACGCGCACGCAGCAGAGGGGCGGAAACAGGCCCCCCAAGGCGTGGCCCCGCCCCCAGCCCGCGCGCCCACCCTTGCAGTCTCCCGGCAGCTGAGCTGGGCAGTTGCAGGTGTGAGTGGACCTGGCCCAACCTCCAGGAACCGAGCTTTTCTGGTCCGGCCCCTTTTTCTGGGGAGTGAGGGCTCGAAGCAATGCAGGTTTGAGCGGATTTCTGGCTGCCGCTCCGGATCATACACCTGTTCTTCCTACCTTGAATCCAAAGGCCTTCCTTTCTTCTCTGATGTCAGGTTTTCATCTGCTGCTACGAAAACGGCAGAGGCTATTACTATTTCGCATCCGGTATTACCACTGAAGGGACCACAAGCAGCCATCAGCTTAACCCTTTATTGTTCTATTTTCCTAATTCATTTATTTATTCATCACTTATGTATTGAGGCTTCCTCCCTGTACTAGGCCCTGTTCGAGTTACTGAGAGGATAGTGTGGTGATAAAACAGATCCTGGCCTCATGAAGTTAGATCTGGTGGAGAAAGAAAACGTTGTAAACTAAGAATCACACAAAATTAAAAATTACAATTAGTAAAATCTTTTCTGAGCAATACGTGATGCCAAGAGAACCTGTATGGGAGGTGGGGGTGGGGATGTAGAGTTTGGTTTAGTCAAGGGTGTTCAGGCTGGAATCTGAGGGCTGCTGACTTGGAAAGAAATAGTTAGGTTCAAGGGCTGAGAGCTTGGCATGGCCAGAATGGGGCGCTGGAAGACCACAGAATTGAGTAGATTTTGAGTGTGGGGAGGTGTAGGCAATAATTGTGGTAAGGATTTGAAACTTAAGGCAAGGTAAACTGGTGATAGAGAAGAGCACTTTTTAGGGAGTAAAATGGACCGGGACTTGATGATCTGTTAGATGAAGAGTGAAGGCCAGGGAGATGGCAAGTTTGACTCATATTTGAGGTAGGTAGGAGATATGGTTATAGATCTTAGGAGCATTGAAGGAGACCCCTGAGGAACATAACAAAAAATGGAAAATATACTTAAAGCTAAAACTGTAAATTTCTAGAAGAAAACAGAAAAAAAAATTTGTGATCTTGAGATAGGCAAAGATTTCTTAGGACATAAGCATGAACCATAAAAGAAATTATTCATAAGGTTAACTTCATCAAAATTTAAAACTTTTGTTCTTTGAAAGACACCATTGAGAAGATGAAAAGGCAAGGCACAGAGAAGAAGGAGAAATCTGCAAAACAATGTCTGACAAAAGACTTGTATCCACAATATACAAAGAACTTTTATAACTGAATAATAAAAAAAACAAGCAACCCAATAAAACAATGGGCAAAAGGGTTTAGTAAACACTTCACCAAAGAAGATACAAAAATGGCCAATAAGCAACAAAAAGATGCTCAACATATTTAGTAATCCAAAGATTTGCAAATCAAAACCACAATGATATACCCCTACATTTTCGTTAGGATAGCTAAAATTGAAAAGACTGATGACCCAGCAGTCCCACTCCTACACATTCCCTTAACTGTACTTAAGTTCCAAATAAAGACAATAACAAAGCCATACTTCTACCTAACGTACAACTAACCTACACACAACCAGAAATGCTTAACTCTTTCCCAGAAAGAGGGGGCAAAGTCCTTGGTTGATCTTCTCTCTCCAATTTTGACAACTTAATACTGTGCTACAATGTTACCTATTATTAATACATTTCCATTGTGTAGTAGCAATTGAATTCCCCCCTTGGTGAATAGGATTAATCATACCAGCCAATACAGTAACTCCTTTCTTTACCTATTTATTCAAAGGAATGAGCCCTGGCTTGTGTGGCTCAGTGGATTGAGTGCTGGCCTGCAAACTGAAAAGTTGTTGGTTCAATTCCCAGTCAGGGAGGGCACTCGCCTGGGTTGTGGGCTAGGTCCCCAGTTGGGGGGGGTGAGAGGCAACTGATCGATATCTCTCACATATTGACGCTTCTCTACCTCTCTTCCTCCCTTCCCCTCTCTCTAAAAATAAATAAAATCTTTTTTTCTAAAAAAAAAAAAAGTGCCTTACTTAATAAACACACACACACAAAGGAATGAGATGCCCCCAGGTGACCAGGTGACAGTCTGAACTGCCAATTCAATGGAAGCATTGTTGTATCTCCTGTTGGAAGCATTCCTTCCTTTGGAACTAAGACCTCTAGACCAGCAGAGCTTCTGGCCATTTCTCCTTCCAGACAAAATGAACAACCAGATGCACTGCTTGAAGTTCTGCCAACAGGGAGGCTTTTCCTTCACTATTTTTCTTCAAGGATATCCCAGAAAGCGGCAATAGTGGTGCAACGGTCTGTTTTCAACCAGTGTCTGCATATTGTGTAGAACCATCATAAACCAGGCTGTTAAATAAGGCTGGATTTTCTCTTCCCCTGTCATGGGGAATGCCCCAAGATAGGTGTGCGCTGAGAGAGAGGAGATAATGTAGCAGGAGTGGGGACCATGGGCATTTGGGCCACTTCCTCATATTATACAACTTACTTATACCTTCAGAACCCATTCAAGCCAAATCCTATAAATATAGTTTCATTGATAATGGAGTGCTGCTGTGTGTTCACAACTTTATAGCTTAGTGGATCAGACAACACCCAGTTCATGATGGGTAGCTCAGATCACATGATTACTTCACAACTTATGGTTATGAGTTCAGTATGTACTAAGGCTCAGTAGCAAGGCAAAAGCTGTTTCTACAAAGGAGAGTGGTTATCGCAGAGAATGGTAGGGCCTTGCTCCAAAATCTTAAGTGTCTGTACTGTGATTCATGTATAGGGGCCTGCCAAAGACTTGAAATAGAATCTCTATTAGCCACTTGCAGAATGAGGTTCTGGGTTTCATTTTAGAAATAATGGCACTAAAGGTTTCTTTCAAGGCAGAAATAGAAGGCTTCGGGTCATCTGTGCATAGGGTAAGCTGGGAATTTGAAGCTCTGAGCTCACCCTTTTCCTTATCTACTTTCTTTAGTTAGGGGCAACCAACGAACCCATTATATTCCTTAGTTGGACTAAAATATTAAAATACATGGTCACTGAGGAACTCACTTTCTACAGGCATTTGATTAGGAGTATCTAATGCCTCATCATGCCGTGGACTACCAGTGCCCTCGGCACCACTGGTTACTAGTGACTTTAAGCCGGGTTAGAGAACCAATTCAAGAATACCCAGAACCAATTCAAAAAATTCATTCTTAAGAATCTGTTCCTCTAGAACCACCTCCAGTATCAAAATCTGTATTAGGGTTCAAACAGAGAAACAGAACAAGTAGGAATTATATAATAAAAGATTTATTTCAAGGGATTGATTTATGCAATTACAGGTCAGGAGGAGACCTGACTGACACTGCTGTCCCAAGACAGAATTTCTCCTTCAGGAGAGCCTCAACTCTGATGACGTTCCACTGATTGAATCATGCCCAACCGGATTATCTAGATAATCTCCCTTATTAAAGTCAACTGATTAAGCCTTGGCTGTGTGGCTCGGTTGCTTGGAAGACTGTTCCATGAACCAAAAGTTTGTTGGTTCGATTCCTGGTCAGGGCACTTGCCTAGGTTGTGGATTTGATCCCCAGTTGGGGTGCGTATGGGAGGCAGCTGGTCAATGTTTCTTTCTCACATTGATGTCTCTCTCTCTCTCTTCTCTCTCCCCCTTCCTCTCTCTCTAAAATCAATCAGTCAATGAAATAAAAAATTTAAAGTCAACTCATTAAGGACTTTAATCATATCTACAAAAATGCCTTCATAGGCAATACTTAGGTTAGCTTTGAACAGTGTAGAATAACTTGGAACTATAGTTTAGCCAAGTTGATACCTCAAAAAGACTATCACATCAGCATTTACCCAACAGAAATGAAAATGCATGTGCACACTAAGACTTGTGCAAGAATATCCATAGCAGCTTTATGCATGGTATCAAAATACTAGTAACAACTCAAATACCCATCAACAGATGAATGGATGAACAAAATGTGTTAAATCCATACAGTGGAATACTACTTAGCAAGTAAGAGAAACAAACTACTACCAATATACTCAACAGTGTGGGTGAATCTCAAAATCATTGCACTGAGCAACAGAAGCTGGAAAAAATACATATTGTATAATTCTATATAAAATACTAGAAAATGCACACTAATATATAGTAACAGCCTGAGATGAGAGATGAGAGGGAAAGGGGTACAAAGAAACCCTTCGGGTGATGAGAATGATCTGAATCTTGATTATGGTGGAGATTTCATCTGCGTGTATATGTGTCAAAACTTATCAAATTGTATATTTTAAATAGGTATAGTTTATTACTTATATAATAAACCTTAGTAAAGTTGCTAAAGAATTTATTTGATGGGATTCATAGCAGATTAAAAATAACCTAACAGAAGATTAGTCAACTGAAAGACAGCAGAAAGTATTTATTCTTTCAAAATTATTTTAAATATATTTTATTGATTATGCTATTACAGTAGCCCCCTTTTTTCTCCCCTTTACTCCCTTCCACCCTGCACTACCCCTCCCACCAGCATTCCTCCACTTTAGTTCATATCCATGGGTCATACATACAA
This sequence comes from Anoura caudifer, assembly GCA_004027475.1. Taxonomy (NCBI): domain Eukaryota; kingdom Metazoa; phylum Chordata; class Mammalia; order Chiroptera; family Phyllostomidae; genus Anoura; species Anoura caudifer. The sequence continues at coordinate 12,454 of PVKU01000918.1, forward strand.
GTTCTTTGGCTTCTCCATTTCCCATACTATTCTTAACCTTCCCCTGTCTATTTTGTACCTACCATTTATGCTTCTTATTCCCTGTACCTTTTGCCTCATTCTCCCCTCTCTCTCCCCCCACTGATAAACCCCACTGTGATCTCCATTTCTGTGATTCTGTTCTTGTTCTAGTTGTTTGCTTAGCTTTTGTTTATGTTTTTGCTTTTTTAGGTTCAGTTGTTGATAGCTGTGAGTTTGTTGTCATTTTACTTTTCATAGTCTTGATCTTCTTCTTTTTCTTAAATAAGTCCCTCTAACATTTCATAGAATAAGGGCTTGGTGATGATGAACTCCTTGAACTTCACCTTATCTGGGAAGCACTTTATCTATCCTCCGATTCTAAATGATAGCTTTTCTGAATAGAGTAATCATGGATGTAGGTCCTTGCCTTTCAATACTTGGAATTCTTCTTTCCAGCTTCTTCTTGCCTGTAAAGTCTCTTTTGAGAAATCAGATGATAGTCTTATGGGAACTCCTTTGAAGGTAACTGTTTCCTTTTCTCTTGCTGCTTTTAAGATTCTCTCCTTCTTTAATCTTGGGTAATGTAAGTATGATGTGCCTTGGTGTGTGCTTCCTTGGGCCCAACTTCTTTGGGACTCTCTGAGCTTCCTGGACTTCCTGGAAGTCTATTTCCTTTGCCAGATTGGGGATGTTTTCCTTCATTATTTGTTCAAGTAAGTTTTCAATTTCTTGTTCTTCCTCTTCTCCTTCTGGCACCCCATATGATTCAAATATTGGAACATTTAAAGATGTACTGGAGGTTCCTAAGCCAGTGTCTGTCTCTCTCTCTCTCTCTCTCTCTCTCTCTCTCTCTCTCTCTCTCTCTCAGTTCTTATTTCTTCATTCTGTTTTGGTCGAATGTTTATTTCTTCCTTCTGCTCCAAACCATTGATTTGTGTCCCGGTTTCCTTCCTGTCACTGTTCCCTGTAAATTTTCCTTTATTTCACTTTTCATAGCCTTCACTTTTTCCTCTATTTTGCGAACATATTCAACAATTTCTGTGAGCCTCCTGATTATCAGTGTTTTGAACTCAGCATCTGATAGGTTGGCTGTCTCTTCGTCACTTAGTTCTCTTTTTGGAGCTTTGATCTGTTCTTCCATTAGGGCCATATTTTTTTTTGTCTCAGCACAGCTGTTACATTGTAAGAGGTGAAGACTTAGGTTTTCACTAGGGTGGGGCAACCCATGTTGCTGCATCGTGGTGCTGTATGTGGGGGAGGGGTATGAGAGGGAACAATGCCACTTGCTCAGCTCTCTCTGTGGCTTCCAGTCACTTCCCCCACTACCAACAAGGAAATTGGGCCCTTCTGGTGCTGATTCCCAGGTGGGTGGGTTTGTGCACTTTCTTGGACCCTGTGGGTCTCTCCAACAAATGTTCCTGTGAGAGTGGGAGTTTCTCCTGCTGCCCCAACCCCCACAGGTTTTTACAGTCAGAGGTTTTGAGGCTGTATTTCCGCACACTGGAACCCTGGGTTGCACAGTCTGTCTCACTCCCCAGTTGTTCCTCCTGGTTTATCTGCACACAAATGTGGGACACCAGGTCCACCGGCCACCACCTTGCCTGCCCAATCCTCCAGCCACTGCCTTGCCACACATCCTCTCTGCCCTGGATGCCCATCTCCACCCCTCCTACCAGTCTGGATGAATGTTTCTTCTTTAACTCCTTGGTTGTTGGACTTCCATACAATCCAACATTCCAGTTTGATTTTCTGGCAGTTCTGTTTATTTTTTGTTTTTAAATTTGTTGTTTGCCTTCTTTTGGTTTTGTGAGGAGGCCAAGTGTATCTACCTATGACTCTACCTTGGCCAAAAGTCCTACTACTCATTTTTTTATTGTTGTTCAAATGCAGTTGCTTCCATTTTCCCATCACCACTTTCCCCTCCTTCACCCACCCACACTTCCCACCCTCAATCCTATCCCTTTGTCTTTGTCCATGCATACTTTATACGTGTTCTTTGATGACCCTTTCCCATCTTTCCCCCATTATCTCCCTTCCCCTCCCCTCTGGTGACTGTCAGTTTGTTCTTTATTTCAATGTCTCTGGTTATATTTTGCTTGTTTGTTTGTTTTGTTGATTAGGTTCCACCTATAGTTGAGATCATAGAGTATTTGTCTTTCACTACCTGGCTTATTTCACTTAGCATAATTCTCTCCATCTAGATCCATCCATGCTGTGGCAAAAGGTAGGAACTCCTTCTTTCTTTCTGCTGCACAGCATTCCATTATGTGAATGTACCATAGTTTTTTGATCCACTCATTTACTGATAGACACTTGGGCTGCTTCCAGCACTTGGCTACTGTAAATTGTGCTGCTATGAATATTTGGATGCATAGGTTCTTTTGAATTGGTGTTTCAGGATTCTTACTGTATAATCCCAGTAGTGGTGTTGCTAGGTCAAAAGGCAGTTCCATTTTTAGTTTTTTTTTTTTTTTCAGGAAATTCCACAGTTTTCACCGTTTTCACCAGTCTGTATTCCCACCAATGATATACTAGGGTTCCCTTTTTTTACAGCCTTGCCAGCACTTCCAGTTTGTTGATTTGTTTATGATGGCCATTCTGAAGTGGTATTTCATTTTGGTTTTAATTTCCATCTCTCTGATGGCTGTGATGCTGAGCATCTTTTCATATGTCTCTGGGCCCTCTGTATGTCTTTCTTAGAGAAGTGTCTGTTCAGGTCCTTTGCTCATTTTTTAATTGGGTTGTTTGTCTTCCTGGAGTGGAGTCGTGTGACTTCTGTATATTTTTTGGAGATCAAACCCTTGTCTGAGATATCATTGGCAAGTGTGTTTTCCCATACAGTTGGTTCCCTTTTCATTTTGCTGATGTTTTCTTTAGCCATGTAGAAGCTTTTTATTTTTATGAAGTCCCATTTGTTTATTCTTTCTTTTATGTCCCTTGCTCTAGGGGACATAGCAGTGAAAATATTGCTGCATGGAATATCTGAGATTTTCCTGCCTATGTTCTCCTCTAGGACTTTTATGGTATCACAACTTATATTTACGTCTTTTATCCATATTGAGTTTATTTTTGTATATGGTATAATTTGATGGTGGAGTTTCATTTTTTTGCATATATCTGTCCAGATCTCCCAACACCATTTGTTGAAAAGGCTATTTTTACTCCATTTTATGCTTCTGCCCCACTTTGTCAAATATTAATTGACCACAGAGACTTGAGTTATTTCTGTTCCATTCTGTCCATCCTATTCTGTTCCATTGATCTATGTGTCTGTTCTTAGGCCAGTACCAAACTGTTCTGATTACCATGGCCTTGAATATAGTTTGATTGCAGGTATTGCGATCCCTCCTACTTTGTTCTTCTTTCTCAAAATTGCTGCAGCTATTTGGGGTCATTTATGGTTCCATTAAAATTTTTGAAATGTTTGTTCTATATCTGTGAAATACGTCATTGGTATTTTTTGTCATTGGTATTTTAATAGGGATTGCATTGCATCTATAAATTGCTTTGGGTAGTATGGACATTTTGATGATGTTAACTCTTCCAATCCATGAGCGTGGTATATGCTTCCATTTATTTGTGTCTTCCTTAATTTCTTTCTTCGGTGTTGTGTAGTTTTCTGAGTACAGGTCTTTTACCTCCTTGGTTAGGTTTATTCCTAGGTACTTTATTTTTCTTGATGCTATATCAAATGGGATTTTCTTCTTGATTTCTGTTCCCGATATTTTGTTGTTGGTGTACAAAAATGCCTTCAATTTCTGAATATTGACTTTGTATCCTGCTGCTTTGCCAAATTCACTTATTAGGCCAAGTAGTATTTTGGTGGAGTCTATAGGGTTTTCTACATACACTATCATGTCATCTGCAAACAATGACAGTTTTACTTCCTCCTCTCCTATTTGTATTCCTTTTCTTCTTCTTCTTCTTGTCTGATCAACTGTGGCTAGGACTTCTAATACTATGTTGAATAGAAGTGGTGAAAGCAGATGTCCTTGTCTTGTTCCTGATCTTAGTGGGAAGGCTTTTAGTTTTTGCCCATTGAGTATGATGTTGGCTGTAGGTTTTTCATATAAGGCCTTTATTATGTTGAGGTGTGCTCCCTCTACTCCCACTTTACTGAGTGTTTTTATCTTAAGTGGGTACAGTACCTTATCAAATGCTTTTTCCGCATCTGTTGATACGATCATGTGTTTTTTTGTCTTTTGTTTTGTTTATGTGATATATTACGTTTATTGATCTGTGAATATTGTACCATCCTTGCATCTGTAGGATGAATCCCACTTGATTATGGTGTTTGATCTTTTTAACAAATTGCTGGATGCGGTTTGCCAATATTTTGTTGAGGATTTTAGCATCTATATTTGTTAGCAATATTGGCTTGTAGTTTTCTTTCTTTGTTGTGTCTTTGTCTGGTTTGGGGATTAAGATGATGCTGGCCTCATCAAAAGAGTTTGGGAATCTTCTCTCTTCTTGGATTTTTTAGGATAGTCTGAGAAGGATAGGGGTTAGCTCCTCCTTAAAAGTTTTGTAAAATCTGCTGTAAAACCATCTGGTCCAGGGCTTTTGTGTGATGGGAGTTTTTTGAATACTGCTTCAATTTCATCAGCTGTTATTGGTCTGTTCAGGCTTTCTGCTTCTTCTTGATTCAGTTTTGGAAAGTTATATTTTTCTAGAAATTTATCTGTTTCACCCAGGTTTTCAAATTTCTTGACATATAGTTGTTCATAGTAATTTCTTACAATCCTTTGTATTTCTGTGGTATCAGTTGTAATTTCTCCTCTTTCATTTCTGATTTTACTTACTTGGGTCCTCTCTCTTTTTTTCTTGATGAATCTGGTTAAAGGCTTGTCAATTTTGTTTATCTTTTCAAAGAAACAGCTCCTGGATTTATAGATTCTTTGAATTGTTGTTTTAAGCTCTATGTCATTTAATTATGCTCTAATCTTTGTTATTTCCTTCCTTCTACTGGCTCTGGGCTTTGATTGTTGTTCGTCTTCCTGTTCCTGTAGATGTAGGGTTAGGTTGTTTATTTGAAATGTTTCTATCTTTTTTAGGTAGGCCTGTATCACTATGAACTTCCCTTTCAGGACTGCCTTCACTGTGTTCCATAAGTTTTGGACTGTTGTGTATTCATTTTCATTTGTTTCCAGAAACTTTTTGATTTCTTCCTTGATCTCATTATTAACCCATTCATTGTTTAATAGCATGCTATTCAGTCTCCATGAGTTTGAATATTTTTAAATTTTTCCCTCAAGGTTGGTTTCTAGTTTCAAGCCCTTGTGGTCCAAGAAAATGCTTGACATGATTTTAATTTTCTTGAATTTGTTGAGGTGTGTTTTGTGTCCTATCATGTGATCTATCTTTGAAAATGTTCCATGTGCATATGAAAAGAATGTGTATTTTGCTTCTTTAATATGAAAGGGCCCATATATATCAGTTAAGTTCATTTAATCTAATGCATCATTCAGTTCCATAATATCTTTGTTGATATTTTGTTTGGAAGATCTATCCATTGTTGACAGTGGGGTGTTAAAATCACCTACTATAGAGCCCTGGCTGGTGTAGCTCAGTGGATTGAGCACCAGCCTAAGAACCAAAGGGTTGCTGGTTCAATTCCCAGTCAGGGCACATGCCTGGGCTATGGGCCAGATCCCCAGTAGGTAGGGGCATGCAAGATGCAACCACACACTGATGTTTCTCTCCCTCTTTTTCTCCTTCCCTTCCCCCTCTCTAAAAATAAATAAATAAAATCCCCTATTATAATTGTGTTCCTGTCTATATCTTTATTGAAGTCCTCCAAGAATTTCCTTATATATTCGGGTGCTCCTCTGTTGGGTGCATATATGTTTACAATATTTATGTCTTCTTGATGGATTCTTCTCTTGACTGTTATGAAGTATCCTTCTGTGTTTCTTTTTATGGCCTTTGTTTTGAAGTCTATTTTGTGGATATAAGTATTACTATACCAGTTGTTTTTTTCTTCCTATCCATTTGCTCAGAATATTTTTTTCCCGAACCCTTCACTTTCAGTCTGTGTAGGTCTTTTGTTCTGAGGTGGGTCTCTTGTAGGCACCATATGTGCGGATTGTGTTTTCTTATAGAAAGTATTTGGACTAAAGCACAGAAAGTGAAAAGGTGTGAAAACAGAAAAGAACATCAGGGGTATATAGGACATAGTGAAAAATATTGCTGCAGAATAGACACTATATAAAGTGGAAAAAATATCAAAAACATTTTATAAATGATTCTATTCTTGGAGAGGCAATATATACTATTCAGATAACAGTTAATTTTGAGTGTGAAAACTGGAATATTATTTGCCTGGGTGTATACGTCATGACAGAACATGTGTGCAGAAATCAAATATCAACACCAAAAAACTATTTATACATTACTCTGGGGATGAAATACAAACCCCATTTATTAAAATGTTAGAAGGTGCTATAAAAGAAATATTTGGAATAAAGTAAGAAGTATTAAGCATTACTCATTATTTTAGGTTCAAAATCTAATATATGTATATAGCATAGATAATAATTATGGTTAGATTTACAGATTTCTAAACTCAAATACTTCTATACGTGAACATTTTGAGGGATTTTTGTCACAATGGAGAAAGATTATTTTAAAATTTTAATTTAAAAGTTACTAACACTGAACTTGTCAAAAATAATTTGAGAAGCTAGAATTATGACAATAATATAAGTAAATGTGGAAAATGTAATACTGCAATAGAAGATCTTGGAAAAAATTATGCACCATTCTATATTTCTTTTTTAAGCATTCTTTAAATTTGATAGTGAACAATGCCATCAAAATCACCTTTGACATTATCAAATTTTAAAAATATCTTCCAAGAACTCTATGATTGCTTTCAGCTTCAGTTAGACATTTGGGTGTATGGAAAACCCTGAATATAAATTGGAAACTGCTAAATAGGTGATGGGAAAATTGAGTTGATACTATCATACCTGTAAAAACTCACTTACAAATGGTATGCATTGATCTTTTTATGAAGAGATGAATAAAGAAAATGGGTTCTAAAATACCAGCCAACTTTCTACTTTCAAACATATTCATGCCTGAATTTATTAGCTTAGTTCTGACTTGGCATGATGCTTTAAATCACAGGTGGCAAACACAAGGCCCACAAGCCGAATCCAGCCCGGCACCTTGTTTCTACCCAGCAGCAGCGCCAAGGTTCCTGCCCTTAGTTACAGAGTACATTTATACCGTCCTAAAATTACATTCGGCCCTTTGAAGGCAACCGCGAGGCTGAAAATGAGTTTGACACCCCTGCTTTAAATAAAATTAATGGTTTAAGCAAAATAATACAGAAAATTCAATGTACAAAAAAAGTTGATGTACATAATGCTTTAGAAAAATTCAAAGGAATTAAGAAATTATTTGAAATAAAAAACTAGATGGTTGTTTAAAAAATAAATTATTGATTTTAAAATAAGTTGCAGAATACATAGAAAATATTACTCAACCATAAAAAAGAATGAAATCTTGCCATTTGCAACAACATTGATGGTCCCATAGGTATTTGCTAATGAAATAAGTCAGATAGAGAAAGAGAAACACTGCATGATTTCACTTACATGTGGATTCTGAAAAACAAAATAAATGAACAGAACAAAACAGATATTAACCAATGTAACCCCAATAAATTCAATTAAAGATCTTAAATATAAATTAAAAGTGAATAGATTAATTCATAAAATAAGAAAGTTAGAAAACATTTTCTTTGTTTTAATGCAAACCTAAAAGATACACAATTGAGACCAGCCCCTCTGTAGGTAGTCGGACAGCTAGTACCTCCGCTTACTATTAGCTGTGTTAGAAAAAAGAAAACAGAAACAGACTTGTAGATACAAAGAACAAACTGGTGGGTGCCAGAGGGGACAGGCAAAATAGGTGAAGGGGATTAAGAGGTATAAACTTCTAGTTATGAAATAAATAAGTCACCGAGATGGAATGTACAGCATAAGGAATGTAGTCAATAATAGAATAACTTTGTCTGGTGATGGATAAAACTAGATTTATCATGGTAATCATTTTGTAATGTAAAACTATTTAATCACTATGTTGTATACCTGAAACTAATATAATATTAAATGTCAGCTGTAATTCATTTAAAAATTAATTTATTACATAAATTTCATGAGTTGAAGAGTCTCAACATTGGTTTCAATTTCCCCAACATAGAAAATATTAGGAAAAAAGAGAGTTTGGTTGCAAATCCCACAACACATCTAGGATACGAAACCAAATTTTAAAATCAATTTATCTTTGCCCTGACTGGTGTAGCTCAATGGGTTGGGTGTTGTCCCAAAAAGCAAAAGGTCGCCGGTTTGATTCTTGGTCAGGGCACATGCCTGGGTTGTGGGCCAGGACCCCATTTGTGGGGGAGGGCAACCAATCGATGCTTTTCTCACACATCGATGTTTCTCTCCTTCTCTTTCTCCCTCCCTTCCCCTTCTCTAAAAAATAAATAAATACATACATAAATACATAAATAAATACATAAATACATAAAATGTCTTTTTTATCCTATGTTGAGAATTGCAATGTCATTTTAAAAATTAAAGTTTACAATACTGAAAGAAACTAATGATCTTTTTGGTCTTCTAATCTATTGATAGACCCTTACTATTGGAAATGCAGTCCCTGGACCAGCAGCAGCACCATTGCCTGGAAGTTCGTTAAAAATGTAGGATCTCAGCCCTGCCCAGATCACCTCAGTCAGTCTTTACTATGTAACATAACATGCAAGAGATTTGTATGCATATTTGTAGTTTGAAAAGCACTGGACCAGATAACACATGTAATTTGAAGAATTAAAATGAACATGAACTGCAACAACTGTTAAAATTTACCTTTAAAATTGATTAATGAATATTAGCGATATTGTTGATGGGGAATGAATGCAAAGGAAATAAAAACCTTAAATTGTTTGTTAGACTCTAGCATAACTTCTGTTAAAATCTTGGAATATGTTCTTAGCAATAACTTATCACATTTCCAAATAATCTCTGTCTCAGTATATGTTTAACCTTGCTAATATAAATAACCAGTAGAAAATGTAGCTTAACAAAATTAAAATTTAGTAAAAACTGATAAAGGTCCAGAGTGAGCAAAAAAGACTGCCATGGAGTGACAATCACATATTGGTGCAAGTCAGCATTGAAATTGTCATATGGGATTTTATTTCTGTGAAAAAAATGACAAGTAATTGCTGTACTATAACATGTTATCATATGCTAGTGACTCTGAATTTCCAATTATTGTGCTAGTTTCTCTCTCTCCCTTCAGAGCCTTGGTTTCTGCTATTTCTGGTGCCTGGTACACCTTCCTTTTCAACTCTGTTGACCTTTCTGTCTCAGCTGAAATGCCATTTCCTCAAAGAGGCCTTCCCTGACCACTCAGTCAAGGTCAGCTTCTCCTATCAAACACTCAAAGCATCCTGAGGTTTCCATTTCTTAGCCCAACATACATGTAACTTCCCCTTTAAACATCTGCTTTACTCTCTGGCCTGTGAGTGCAATCAAAGAGTTTGTCTCTGTCATTCTGAACCCACTCACATTTTTAGGTTGCTTGATACAGACATACTACAGAGATACCGCTAGTTTGGTTCCAGACCACCACAGAAAAGCAAGTTGTAATCTTTTGCTGGTGGAGGGTCTGTGGTGTAACATCCATGAAGTACAATAAAGTGAAGCACAATAAAATGAGATATGCTTGTGTTTATTGGATTAAGAAATGAATAAATGATGATTCTGTTTCTATTAAATGAAGTATGACCCTGCCTTATATTTGTACAACCTTTTAATTTTTTTAACACATTTTTACTTCTGTTATCCCATTTGAGCTTCTGAAGACCAGATCTGCCTAGTTAGCCTCTCTCAGTCCTTAAAATGCATAAGAGATCTACCTCTTAGATAAAAGCATGGTCTACAGGTGGCTTGCCTGCCTTCCAGTCCTAACTCTGCCAGTTCATCCTCAATATTATGTGTCTTGGGCAAGCTACCTCACCCCTCCATGCCCCAGGTCCCTTATTTGTATTTACCTTATTGGTACACTGTGAGGAGTAAATGAATACAGTTGACCCTTGAACAATGGGGAGTTTGGGGTGCCAACCCCTGTGCATTCAAAAATCCATGTATAGCTTTTGACTTTCCAAAAATTTAACCATAGTCATTCCTTGGTGCCTTTAGGGAATTGGTCCCAGAACTCTCTGCAGATACCAAAATCCATTAGTGCTGAATGAAGTTCCTTATATAAAATGGTGTAGTACAATGTATACAGTCCGCGCTCTACATCTGTGGATTTGACTGTGGATCAAAAACAGTGTTTTTACTCTACAGTTGGAAATCCATTGATGCAAAACTTGGGGTATAGAGAGCCTGTTTTATATTTTTTGAAAAAAATCCACATATAAGTGGACCCATGCAGTTCAACCCCATATAGTTCATGGGTCAAACACATACACACACAGGTGTGTGTGTGTGTGTGTGTGTGTGTAAGCACTTTAAACAGTGTGTGGCACTTAACAAATGCTAGTTATTATAGGAGTACTGTGAATATCAAGAGTGTTGGGGCCAATATTAAGGATTAGACACCCTCAATATCATGAAGCCAGGCACAAAAGACCACATACTGTGTGATTCCATTACAGGAAGTTCAAGGACAGGCAAAACTAAGCTATGATGATTGAGGTAGTTCAGAATAGAGGGGGTGGGGGCCATGATATTCACTAGAAAGGGGTACGCAGCAATTTTCCTGGGTGCCAGAAATGTTCTGTATCTCGATCTGGGTGGTGGTTACACAGTGAGTAAACTATATTCTTAAGATTTGTGTGTTTAACTGCATGTAATTTATACCTCACTTAAAATTTTAGGAAGGAGTAAGGACCTGTGACCAATCTCCTATCTTGGCATAGAATACTTGCCCCAACTCCTTGTCTACCTCCCGTCAAGAACCTCAGAGGGGAGCCTTGATGAGTTTTAACTAAATGATGACCAGAGGAGCAAATGAATACAGTTGACTCTTGAACAATGTGGGGTTTAGGGTACCAACCCCCATGCATTAGAAAATCCATGTTCCTTTCTGTTGACACCCAATAAACCATATTCCTTTCACTGACTGGCCTTCACCTTGAAATGGTAGGACAAGGCCACATTCCAGGAGGCTCAACGGGTAAGGTAGGAGGGTGAGTACAGAAGGCCCTGATCATAGTGTCAGGACCATGGCTCTCCCTGGGAATCAGATGCTGCCCGTGGGGTAAGACCTCAGTGCCAACTCCCATGGTCCCCACCCCATCTAAGCAGAACCAAAAGTGTAGTCAGTTCTGGGGGCACAGAACCCTGACAACCTCCATGCTGGAACCTCATGGTCAGCATTGCTAGTGGTCAGAATCTCAGGTGTATTGGTCTATTTTGGTTTCATGTGCTAGAAATCCAAAGCAACAGGCCTCTATAAAATCAGAGCAATTTATTGGAAGGATGCTGATATTTACAAACATAACCATGGAAATGGCAGGGCCTCAGAGACACCTGGACCCCATGGCACTTTTTCTCTTCTCAGCTTCGTGGAGCTTTATTGAGTCAGACCAGTTTTCTCCTCATGATGGAGAATGTGGCTGCCATCAGTTGCTGAGCCCTGCACATGATAACCTCACACCAGAATGCCTACCTCCTGCTTCCCTTAAATCCAGTCCAGAAAATCTCAGGGGAAGGCTCTGGTTGGCTTATTTTGAGTCCGGTGCCCACCCCTCTACCAATCAACTGTGGCCAGAGGATGGGGCATTGTGACAGGCAACACCCACCAGAATCACATGGTGGTTATGAAGTAGAAAGGAATAAGGCCTCAGAGAAGGTATTGTTTCCAAAAGAAGGGGTGCTGAGCAGGGTGGACAATGGTGGAATGGAGAAGGGCAAAGTGTAATTCATGAGGCCTGGTCTGGCTATTTTGCCAATTAAACACAACCTTCTCAGTCCCCATTTTCCAGGGATCCAGAGAGGCCAGCAGGGTCCTACTGTTGAGATCCACCCAGCTCAAAAGTGGTCAGAGGATTTTCCAGAGAAACACTGGTCCTTTCTCCAGGCAGGACACTAAGCTCTATCAACAGGACAGATGCAACAGAGGATTGGAAACTCACCGGGTTCGGATTCCAGAGACTGTTCCTTAAGCTGCAGTCACAGCCAAGTGTAAATCCCCTTCCCTCTCTGTGCCTCAGTGACCTTCTCTGTAAAATGGGCTTGATGGAGTTGACTGATTGCAGAGACAGCAGTCCCCGGATGCCCAAACAGCCTGGATTTAAATCTCGGCTCTACCCTCAGCAGCTGTGTGCTCTTAGGGATGATGATGACAACTTCTTATTTTGAAAATAATTTCAAAATTACAGAATATTTTCAAGAATAAGTCAAAGAGCTCCTGTATACCTGAACTCAAATTCAATAATTTCTAACATGTTGGCACATTTACTTAGTCATTGCTCTCTCCTTCTCTCTTCTTTTCTCAACCATTGAAGAATACTTTGCAAACGTCTTTACTCTTCACTCTGCCCCTCTACTCTTCTCAGCTGTCTTTCCCAAGAACAGGAATTTTCTCTTACACAAGCACAATACAGTTATCAAATTCAGTAAATTTAACATCGATGCAATACTTCCCAATCAATAGTTTATATTCCAATGTCGCCAATTGTTTCAGTATCCCTATATTTTTCCCCCTTCAGTGCCAAGTGCCAGGAGCACAAATTGCAATTAGTTGTGTTAACAATAATATAAATGGAGCCATTTTCAAATTGAGCCAGAACTTCCAGGCCAGAGGAACTACCTTGCATACCTTATGTCTCAAATCTTGGAATGTTAAAATAGGGCAAAATAACCTTTGGATGTGGCCTAAGCAAGCTTGTTTCTGAAAAAAAAAAAAATTAACAACTTTGCTAAGATAACGAGAAAGTATTTATTATGACTAGTGGACCGATGACTACTGGTCTGAAAATTCAAAACATTATTTAGGATTAATATCACCATGTTATGTTATCTGCACTAATAGAAATGCCTTCCTTCTATTGGTGTAACTGTTCCCCTTCCCATTCTCATAAATACTCATTGACTTTGTCTCCTAATCAGATATTATTTGGACTTACACCTGAATTAATGATTCTGGAATAGCTATTCTTTTTGATCTCAAATAAGTGCTTATTTGCCTCTCACTTTTAAAGGCTTTTCTATTTTTAGGTTAGTAGTTGTCAGGTCTCTTTAGCATCCTCTAGTGTGGAACAGTTCCTTAAGCTTTTCTTATCTCTTATGACATTGTCATTACTGAAGAATGCAGGCCAACTGTTTAGTGGAAAGTCTCTCAATGTGGGTTTGTCAGAGCCCTGGCCAGGTAGCTCATTTGGTTAGAGCACTGTCCCAATAGGCCAAGGTTGCAGATTTGATCCCTGGTCAGGGCACATACAAGAAGCAACCAATGAATGCGTAAATAAATGGATTTAAAAAATTGATGTTCTTCTCTCTCTCTCTCTCTAAATGAATAATTTAAAAAAGGGTGGGACTACCAGTCAAGATGGCAACATAGGTAAATACGGCTCTCCTCCTTGCACAACCACATCAAAATTAAAACTAAAATATAGAACAACCATCACTCAGAACCATCAGAAATTGAGTTGAATGGAAGTCCAACAACTACAGAATTAAAGAAACCATATCCATCCAGACTGGTAGATGAGGTGGAGACAAGGAAGGGGCTTGTCCCCACATCCATTTGTGGTGGATAAAAATTCATGAGGGATATTTTGGGAGTGAGTAGTCCCAGCCCCACACCAGGTTCTCCAGCCCAGGGCTCCAGCATCAGGAAGATAAGTCCCCATAATTTCTGGTTGCAAAAACCAGTGGGGATAGACTCAGTGGAAGAAACGTCTGGAGTCCCAAGCAGTTCCCCTTAAAGAACCCACACACAGTCTTACTCAGATTCACTTTCTCTGAGCTGCAAGCACCAGGGTAGCAGCTTAAAAGGCACCAGTGGCATACAGGGAGGAAATGAAATGTCTGACATCAAGGAGGGAGCTGAGGGGCAATTTCTCCCAGAGAGAAAGGCAGACAGAGGCCACTGTCCCTTTTTTGAACAGTCGCCCACAGAGCCAGTAGGTGGCTGCCATATCTGAGACTCCATCAACCAGGCTAACACTGTTTACCCGACCTGGGAGATTCCCTGAGATATAAATGGCTGGTCTCGGCTCATGCTTCAACTTCCTAAATCCTACCAAACAAGCACCAGCCTGCCTCAATATTCCACAGCTCTCAGTCCCCATACTTCCAGATACTTCCCCATACTTCCCAGGCTCAGCAATAGCAGCAGCCAGCCTAGATTCACAGCTTGGCTTTGCTTGGGATTCTCCAAGCCAAGCACAAGTAGCAGCCATCTCAAATGATTATATAGCTCATACAGGGTGGCCCCTGGGAAGAACCCAACTGGGGACTGACCTTGGCCTGTACCATCCAGGATACCCCAGAGCCTGCACACCAGTAGACAGGTACAGACCACGTGGAAACACCAGCACCCTGCCCCCACACAGCTGATCCTCCATAGAGGGCAGAGGTCGGTGGTCAGTGGTCACAGGAAGTCCTTATAGCTGGCTGGCCTGGGTAAATCCTTGCATAAGACTATCATCTGATTTCTCAAAAGAAACCTTGCAGGCAAGAAGGGGCTGGAAAGAAGTATTCCAAGTCATGAAAGTCAAGGGCCTACATCCAAGATTGCTCTATCCAGCAAAGCTGTCATTTAGAATGGAAGGGAAGATAAAGCGCTTCTCAGATAAGGTCAAGTTCAAGGAGTTCATCATCACCAAGCCCTTATTCTATGAAATGTTAGAGGGACTTATCTAAGAAAAAGAAGAAGATCAAAACTATGAAAAATAAAATGACAACAAACTCACAACTATCAAAAACTGAACCTAAAAAGAACAAAACTAAAAATAAACTAGGCAAACAATAGAATAGGAATAGAATCATGGAAATGGATATCATGTGGAGGGTTATTAGTGGGGAGGGAAAGAGGGGAGAATGGGAGAAAAGGTACAGGGAATAAGAAGCATAAATGGTAGGTACAAAAAGACAGGGGGATGTTAAGAATAGTATAGAAAATGGAGAAGCCAAAGAACTTATATGTACAACCCATGGACATGAACTAAGGTGGGGGAATGCTGGTGGGAGGGGCTTGCAGGGAGAGGGGGTAAAGGGGAGGAAAATGGGACAATTGTAATAGGACAATCAATAAAAGATACTTAAAAAAAACAAGAAGAAGAAAAAGAATCCAAAAAAATGGGGTTAGTGTAAGCAGCCTCTGGGACAACTTCAAGCATTCCAACATTCACACTATAGGAGTGCCAGAAGGAGAAAAGAAATAGCAAGAAATTGGAAATCTATTTGAAAAAATTATCAAAGAAAACTTCCCCAATTTTGTGAAGGAAATAGACATGCAAGTCCAGGAAGCACAGAGAGTCCCAAACAAGATGGGTGCAAAGAGGCTCACTACAAGACACATCATAATCAAAATGTCAAAGGTTAAAGATAAAGAGATAATCTTAAAAGCAACAAGAGAAAAGAAGTTAGTTATCTATGGGGGAGTTCTCATAAAACTGTCAGTTGATTTCTCAAAATAAATATTGCAGGTTAGAAGGGATTGAGAAGAAATATTCAAAGTCATAAAAAGCAGGGACCTATACAGCCAAGATTGCTGTACCCAGCAAAGATATCATTTTGAATCAATGGGCAGATAAAGAGCTTTCCAGGCAAGAAAAAAATAAAGTTCATCATCACCAAACGATTAGTATATAAAATGTTAAAGGAACTTGTTTGAGAAAAACAAGAAGATCATAACTACGAATAATAAAATGGCAATAAATATATATCTATCCTCAATTGAATCTGAAAAACAAACTAAGCAAACAAGAACAGGGACAGAATCATAGATAAGGAGAACTTTTTGACAGTTGCCAGATGGAACAAGGGTGGGGAGAATGGGTGAAGAGGTGAGAGGATTAAGAAGTACAAATAGGTAGTTACAGAATAGCCATGGGGATGTAAAGTACAGTACAGGAAATGGAGGAGCCAAAGAATATATACACATGATTCATGGACATGAACAATGGTGTGGGGATAGCCTGAGGGAGTCGGGGGGACGTGGTGAGGATTGCTGGGTGGAGGGGTGGAAAGGGAGAAAAATTGGGACAACTGTAATAGCATAATGAATAAAATATTTTTTTAAAAGGTGCGTTTGTCTGATGTTTCCTCATGATTAAATTCAGGTAATGCATCCCCATCCAGGATATTATGTGTTGTATCCTTTTGGGGGTGAATATGAGTAGATAAACTGTGGTACATCTAGACAATGGAATATTTTTCCAGGCTAAAAAGAAATGAGCTATCAAGCCATGAAAAGATATAGAGGAAGTTTAAATGCTTATTATTATGTGCAAGAAGCCAGTCTGAAAAGGCTATATAATTGTATGATATCGACTATTACATATGACTTCCTGAAAAATGCAAAACTATGGAGACAGTAAAAGATCAGAGGTTGCTGGGAGTTAAGGGCAGGAAGGGATGAATTTGCAGAGCACAGAGGATTTTAGGGCAATGAAAATACACTATATTATAATGGTGGATCCATGCTATTATACATTTGTCAACACCCATAGATTGTACAACTCCAGGAGTGAATCTTAATGTGAACTGCAAACTTTGGGTGATAATGATGTATCAATGTAGGCTTATCAATTATAACAAACGTACAACTCTGGTGGAGAATGTTGACAGTGGGGTTGGCTTGGAGTGGGGGCAGGGGTAGAAGGTATATTGGAAATTTCTGTCACATTACTCAGTTGTGCTATGAAACCCAAAACTGCTTTAAAAAATAAAATCTATTTTAAAACTGCATTAGCACAATGATGCATAATAAGTATTCATCGTAAGTCCTCATTATTATGATTATTATAATTATTTCATATGTCCTATCCAGCTTTGACATGCAGTGATCCTATAATATACAAGGTCTGTCCAGAAGGTATCCAGCCCTGTAATACGAAAAATAGAGACATTTATTGAAGAAGGTACAAGATACAAGAAACTTTTTACATAGGACAATGATGCCTTTGTCCCCTTCAAAGTAGGCACCTTGGGACCTCACATAGTTCCCCCAATTGCCATCAACTCCCCTGTTGTATTTTCCTGAATCTCACTGACGGTCTGTCTGCAGTCTCTTCCCTTTCAAAGGTGCTTATGGTTTTGGGAAAAGCCAGAAGTCACAGGTGCCAAATCTGGGTTGTAAAGGGGCTGAATCATCTGGGTGATTTGATGTTTTGAAAAAAAAAAACTCTGCACAAGATGCGAGACACAAGTGGGCCCATTGTCATGATGAAGTTGCCAATCACCAGTGGCCCACAGGAGCAGGCTTCTGAATCATGTGAATAGTTTCTGCAGAGGAATGTTCAACGTTAATGCAAAATTTGATGCAGATTAGTTGGTCTACTCATTCATTTTGAACGTGGCAGCCACACAGTATACAGGTTCACTCAACGGAGTCCACCACCCCACTGGCTAGTACAGGGAAGCCATCATTGTTCACACATGCACATTCCAGTCCACTCTCCTTGGCTGCCAGGTTACATCGATATTGTGCAAACCATTCTCATTATATTAATGGCTGGACTTTTTCTGAACAGACCTCATAGTAAATGATACAGCACAATAAGAAAAGAAACTATAAAAACATGCTTTGTTTCTATTTTAAATATCTGGATTTAAATCCTCAAGCACTGAGTGACAAAGAAGGGGACACTGGGAGACAGGTAATGAGCATTTATTGAGCACTTAGTATGTGTGGGGCAAAAGTAGGTTTACAATTGTGAGTACATGAAACACAGAGTTTATTCTTGTATTATATATATTGATCATTACATTATTTTCCATGTAAACAACTGTAAACCTATTTTTGCCCCACCCTGTACATGTCAAACAACTTCACATGTATTTTGCTCACATCACCTTCACTGCACCGTCTGAGGCATGTGGCTTCAGAGAGGCAGTAGAATCTCTCTGCATTTGGACTGTATGCTTTGAATATTGGCCTTGCCACTTATAAGCCACTATTGGGCAAGCTATTTAATTTCTCTGTGCCTCAGTTTTCTCATTTTTAAAAATAAAATAAAATAAAATAAAATAAAGGGTTTTTGTACCAATCTCACAGAAACATCATATGGATTAAATGAGTGAATACATAGGACAGGGACCAGCACAGAGCAACCATTCCGTGCTTGCTGATACTATTTTAGAGATGTGGAAACCCAAGCACAGAGAGCTAAGTCACTTGCCAGCGTCATACACCTGGGAAGTGGCAGACTTGGGATTTAAATTAGAATATTCTCTGACGATAGACAGTATAAAGGCAGTTGCAGAGGGGCTCAGTGCTATTTAAGAGGTAGTTTGGAAAGTGTGGCAGCCCTAAGGAGGCCTTTAAGCAGGCCTGAAGAGGTCTGAGGAAGGTCTGGAAGGCTTTCAGAAGGAAATGGTATCTGAGCTGTGGCTTAAAGGACAAGCAGAAGTTTGCTAGGCCAGGGGGTGGAGAAAGTGGAGAAGCGCAGGGATCATGTGCAAAAGCCTGGGTGTGAGACCTGCTAGGGAGAGCAGCAAGCTGTTAGGGCAGATGACCATTCAGTGTAACTCGGGGTGTAATAGCAGCTGAAGCTTATCACAGACTGCAGGGGCCAGAAGGAACCTTCACACGCTTGAACCTCTCTTCCTATTTTAGTAACAGAACTCTTTCTCAGACAAAACCTTGAGCAGAAAATAGATGAAAGCAGATGAGCTTTAGGTGAAGCCGGGCTGGTTCTCGGGGGCACTCAGTCCACCCGGAGCTTCCTGGACACTCTCCCTCACATCGTACAGAACCCCTCAGGCCACATCCCTCAATTTTACAGATGAAGGGACTGAGGCCCAGAGGGGAGTGACTGGCCCACTACTCCTCTTAGGTCCTGACTAGAGCCAGGACTTTGGACTCTCAGCCCAGGGCATTTTCTCCTCTGGCTCGTTGGAAGCTTTTCTTCAAGATAAGAACTTTGAATAGGGTTGGGAAGGAGGAAGAAGGGCAGGTATTTCAGCTCAGAAAACCACAAAGCCTCCGCTTTCTGGACTTAGTGTTCGCATCTGTACAAAAGGGAACGCTGGGCATTCCGAGGCCATCAGCTGGGCCTCGCCCTGTCTTATATCTGCCCTGAGCCCCAAATCTTAGGCTCTATCCTTCCTAATTCCACTCTCAGTCTCAAAGTGGAGAAGGGGTGCCCAGGAGCTGCTAGTGAACACAGCCCACGGACAGAGTGCTGAGCAGAGGCACAGGCAGCCTGCTGGCCAGAGGTTGAGGTGATCTAACCTGGCAGCTCAGGGTATTTTTAGGTCTCTATATGCTCCTGCCCCTGGGCTGGAAGCAGATTAGAGGAAAACAAAAATGAAATGACCTCTGCTTGGCCTGCTAATTCCAGCAAGAGGAAGAAGAGACTGAGAAAAATCTAAACAGCCTTTGATTTACTTGGCTCCCTCTTCTCTTAGCAGGCAGGAGCAAAGCCAGGACTCCTGCCAGGGTTGGCATTCCTGCAAACACTTCATCTGGGAACTAGGAATTTTCTCCCATCCACCCTCTCAAATTCACTGGACATGCTTCCCAAATCTATCCTAACTTGGTACACTGATTTACTTAACAGACATTTGCATTCCAGGCTCTACTCTCAACATTTTCTAGTATCAATTCATTTAATTCTCAAACAGCCTCACTTTCACAGATGAGCAAATTGAGGTCACAGAGATTGATTAACCTGCCTGTGGCCATGGGAAGCAGAGTCAGGACTCAAACCAGGCAGTCTGGCTCCAGAGAACAAACTTACCCTCCATGCTGTGCCACTTCTCCAAAGTCTGGCGCCCTTCAGTGCTACTGGACACGGGGCACCAACCCTCTGAAGTGGCCCCGGCGGCACCCCAACCCCCACAACAGCTAAAGTTGTGCACATACAGTGGACACCTGCTGTCCCAGAGTGATTATTAACAGAAGAATTGCTTGTCCACCCACCCCATTCACCAGTTGCCTCTGACCTGCTTGCTGCTCTGGGCTGCCCTGCTGGAGGTTCTCGGACCTTCTCACATCTTCTCCCCGAATTCCTTCAAGTAACCTGAGTCCAGACTGAAGTTCTTACACAATTTTGCTGAAAGTCTGGGGGAGTGAAAGGAAAAGTGAAACCCAGTCAGCAGCTATCTCTGCAGTGGCCATGCCCCTGCCCTGGGGGCCCCTCCTGGCTGCTTCTTTCTTCAGCCTTTGCCTCTCACTTTAGTAGGAAGCCCTGACATGGAATCCCTTATTCTCTCCCCAGCACCTGGGAATCCTTATTTCCTAGGCCATGCCACAGCTAGACCAAGTAAACCAAGAAAACAGCCTGCAGTCTCTTCAAAGATGCCTTCTCACTGCTCCTTCAAAACACAGCAATGAACTATGGTGCCTCTGGGGCCAAGGTTTCTTCCAACCGGAAGAGGGTTTTCACTTTATCATCAATAACAGAAGGCCCTGTGAAATGCTTTTCCAAATAAAAAAGCAATCTTTGCCCAAAGGGTAACTCTACTGCCACCAAAGAAATGGGCTCCTATTAGGAACAGCTCTCCCTCTCCATTTCCTGACAAAAACACAAGTAACAGCTATACATTGAGCAATACACACCTCTGTTATAAAGAATAAAGTGAAGAAATTAAATAGAGTCACTAAAGTCAAGCTGCTAAATTACTAAAATCAAGTAAGTTGAGGGAAGAGGAAATAATTCTATTATTGTTTAAACTATTCTGGGGAACTCTTGGACTCTCTAGTCCTGCATCAATGCCTGGATATACATCAAACCTCCAGATAACCCTCTGATTATCCCCAAAAGACTAGGGAAAGAATGCTCACATACCCAGACCACCTGACACCCACTATCCAGGCCACTGGTCATCTGGAGGATTATCATCTCGGGCCATCCAGAGGCTAAGAATGCAGGACTGATCCTTCTCAAGAACGTACTTTTTTTTTTCCCTAAAGGAACCCTCAGCTTTCTTTTCTTTTCTTTTTTCTTTTCTTCTCTTCTCTTTTCTTTTCTTTTCTATTCTTTTCTTTCTTTTTTAATCCAAAATGTGTTTATTGGGATGGTCCCCCTCTCATCTTGATTCAGGTGCTTCTAGTGCTGCTTCCTTCTGAAGGAGCATCCTTCTGGAAGCCTTGCTTTTCCTCCTGTGGGCTGACAGAGGACAGCGGGGCAGCCAACACACCAAACTGTCATTTGTGCATGGCTAAAGGTGGTGCTGATTTTATAGCACCCTGGGAATCCCACATCCATGAAGAGGCATATTGTAGGGAGGTCATCACTACTGGAAAGCCCCCTTTCTTCTTAAGAACATTCGGGATATCACCTAGTATTTTTAGTTTGCAAGCCCTAAGTCCCTTGAATAAATCTTTCATTTATTTCTAGCCAAAGCCTCTAGACTCTTTTTGAGTATGTTTGACAAGTACAATTACAAAAAATATTTTGTCTCCCAAATGTCTTTTTAAAATGCAGTGGAGGAAGCTCTACCTCTGTCCCTGGGTGAAAATTTGGATTTGATTATCCCCAGGTGTGGTGGTTCATTTCATGTGTCAGTTTGGCTGGGCCACGGGGTACCCAGATATTTGGTCAAACACTATTCTGAGTCTTTCTGTTAGAGTGTTTTTGGGTAAGAGTAACATTTAAATTGGTGGACTTTTATTAAAGCAGAGTGCCCTCATAATGTGATTGAGCCTCATCCAATCAGCTGAAGGCCTAAATAGAACAAAAAGGTCAGCCTCTCCTGAACAAGAGGAAATTCTGCAGCAGATGGCTTTTGGATTTCACCTGCAACATCAGCTCTTCCTGGTTCTGCAGCAGATGGCCTTCGGACAGAAACTGGAACTTCAGTTCACCTGGATCTCCAGCTTGCCAGCCCAGCTTACAGATTTTAGACTTGCCAGCTTCCAAGATTGCATGAGCCAATTGCTTATGAGAAATATCTCTCTCTCGTGTGTGTGTGTGTAGATATATATGTACATATACACCCAAATACACACATATAAATGTATACACACATTTATTACATATATACAGTTTTATGCCACATAATGTTTTGGTCAATGATCAACTGCATATACAATAGTAGTCTCATGAGATTATAGTGGATTATAGGGACTTCCAGCCAAGATGGATGCGGTTGGTAGATATACTTTGCCTCCTCACACAACCAATAGAAGGACAGCAAATTCAAAAAACAAAAAATAACCTGAACTGCCAGAAAAATCAAACTATATGGAAGTCCAACAACCAAGGAGTTAAAGAAGAAACATTCATTCAGACTGGTAGGAGAGATGGAGACAGGCAGCCTGGGTGTAGAGGACAAGCAGCAAGGCATCAGCTGGAGGGCCAGAGTAGGCAAGGTGATGGCTGGCAGACTAGGTGGTCCCACATTTGTGTGCGGATAAACTGGGATGAACAACTGGAAAGCGAGACAGACCACGCAACCCAGGGTTCCAGTGCAGAGAAAAAAGCCTCAAAACCTCTAGCTATAAAAATATGAGCAGCTTGCAGTGGCAGGAAAGAATCCCAGCCTCACAGTAGAGTTTGTTGGAGAGACCCACAGGGTTCTAGAATGTACACAAACCCACCCGCCTGGGAATCAGCACCAAAAGGGCCCAATTTGCTTGTGGGTAGCAGGGGAAGTGACTGAAAGCCACTTCCCCAGTGCAGACCCTTCTTCCACAAGCTGCATCACAATGCAGCCATGTAGGCTGCCCCGCCCTGGTGAATACCTAAGGCTCTGCCCCTTACTACATAACAGGTGTGCCAAGACAAAAAAAAAAAAAAAAAAAAAAAAATACGGCCCTAATGAAAGAACAGATCAAAGCCCCCAAAATAGAACTAAGTGGTGAAACGATAGCCATCCTATCAGATGCACAGTTCAAAACACTGGTAATCAGGAAGCTCACAGAATTGGTTGAATATGGTCACAAAATGGAAGAAAAAGTGAAGGCTATGAAAAGTGAAATGAAGAGAAATGTACAGGAAACTAACAGTGACAGGAAGAAAACCTGGACTCAAACCAACAATGTGGAGCAGAAGAAAGAAATAAACATTCAACCAGAATAGAATGAGGAACAAGAATTCAAAAAAATGAGGAGAGGCTTAGGAACCTCCAGGACAACCTTAAACGTTCCAACATACGAATCATAGGGGTGTCAGAAGGAGAAGAGGAAGAACAAGAAACTGAAAACTTATTTGAAAAAATAATGAAGGAGAACTTTCCCAATCTGGCAAAGGAAATAGACTTCCAAGAAGTCCAAGAAGCTCAGAGAGTTCCAAAGAAGTTGGACCCAAGGAAACACACACCAAGGTGCATCATAATTACATTACCCAAGATTAAAGAGAAGGGGAGAATCTTAAAAGCAGCAAGAGAAAATGAGACAATTACCTTCAAAGTAGTTCCCATAAGATTATCATCTGATTTCTCAAAAGAAACCTTGCAGGCAAGAAGGGCTGGAAAGATGTATTCCAAGTCATGAAAGTCAAGGACCTATATCCAAGATTGCTCTATCCAGCAAAGCTGTCATTTAGAGTGGGAGGACAGATAAAGTGCTTCCCAGATAAGGTCAAGTTAAAGGAGTTCATGATTATCAAGCCTTTATTCTATGAAATGTTAAAAGGACTTATCTAAAAAGAAGAAGATCAAAACTATGAACAGAAAAATGACAACAAGCTCACAACTATCAACAACTGAACCTAAAAAGAGCAAAAACAAAAACAAAAACAAAAACTAAAACTATTAGAACAAGAACAGAATCACAGAAATGGGAGATCACAGTGGGGTTTATCAGTGGGGAGGGGGAGAGGGGAGGATGAAGCAAAAGTTACAGGGAATAAGAAGCATAATAGGTAGGTACTAAATAGACAGGGGGAGGTTAAGAATAATATGGGAAATGGAGAAGCCAAAGAACTTATATGTATGACCCATGGACATGAACTAAGGTGAGGGAATGCTGGTGGGAGGGGGTTGTGGAGCTGAGGGGAATAAAGGGGGGAAAATGGGACAACTCTAATAGCATAATCAATAAAATATATCAAATAAGATTATAATGGATTATAAGCAGAAGATTTGTTTGCGATATTGAAAGAAAAGGCTGTACCTCACTACAATGTTGAATTTACTGCTAGTTCTGGGTGGTTTTTAAACAAAGCATGCCATCCATTCCCTGTGTACCCACCTGTACACTTGCACACCTACACACACTCATGAGCGCAAACTCACTCTCCTTCCCTCCATGTTGCCCTCACTCCTCCTGACCTCTCTGCTCTCTCCAACTGGCACTTCCCTCCCTAGCCCTGCTTTTGCACTACAATGCATATGCATATATACACTTTATCTTTTATACCATACTTTACTGTGCCTTTTCTGTTAGGTGTGTTTACATACACAATACTTACCACCGTGTTATAATTGTCTACAGCACAGGTGGCAAGCACAAGGCCCCCAGACCAAATCCAGACCTCCACCTTTTTTACCTGGCCCAGCACCTTGTTTTGTGCCTGGCGGCAGCATCGAGCACTCATTTAACTGTTAAGGAGTAGTTACATTTATACAGTCCTAAAATTTCATTCAGCCCTTTGAAAGCAGCGTGAGGCTGATGTGGCCCCTGGTGAAAATGAGTTTAACACCCTGGACAGTATTCAGTTCAGTAACATGCTGTGTAGGAGCAAAAGGCTGTGCTATCTGGCCTAGGTGTGTCGCAGGCTATACCATCCAGGTTTGTGCAAGTGCACTCTATGAAATCTTTGCACTTGATTGATGAAATCTTTTAATGATGTATTTCTCAGAGTGTAGCCCTGTCATTAAGTGACACGTGACTGTACAGACATGCATACCCTATTGGTTCTGTCGTCTGGAGAGCCCTGACAAATTCACCAGGTTAATAAAAAGCAAACAAATAAACAAAAACTCTATTTTAAGTTCTTAAACACAGCCTCAGTTCACAAGTTAAAATATCCAGTCTGGGGAGCAGCCAAAGCTTCTAACTTTAAAAAAAGTTACAGATGGCCCCTCCCCCTACTAGAGTGAGGATGGATACTTCTTTCCCTTCCCCCACCTTGAAACCTCCCCCTCAGTCTGGCTCAGGTGGTTCTGACCCCTGGAGTGGTTGGGGCAGTGGGTGGGGAGGAGATTTCAAGGATCAGGAACGCCCTTACTTGACTGATACTGCTACAGGATGGTGCTGCCTATGTGTAACATTAATCTCTCACAGGGGCTGCTTTCAGAGATTCTGGAGACTCCTGGGAACATTCCATTTTACTTTGATGTGAGTAAGATATTTACCCCCCATTGGTGACTCTCCTGAGCTCCAGTTTTGTTTTAAGTCTGATTCATGGTAGGCAGTCAATAAAGATTTATTTCAATATTTATAATAAATATAAATAAATAAATAGCTATCATAAATATTGAATGAAATATTTGACTAAATATTTATTGAATAATATTTGTGAGATCAAATGTTATAGAATAATTACCCTTAAAATCTCCCCTACTGCAAAATACCTAGAAGGCCTGCATTAAATATAATAGCATGTACCAGGAAGCATTGATAAAATTGAAAATAGGTAAGAAAAATCTCAAGGAGCCAAAAACCAAAGTAAGAAAGAGAGAGAAAAGCAGGCAGGCCAGCCTTGGATGCCCTGAGGGCCTCCAAGAGCCTACATTATAATAACCACAGAGTAAAAAGCAGTGATGTCTCAGGGTTGAGGGTGAGGTAGGGGAACTGAAGCTGAGCTCATCCCTAAAATACATTCTCAGAGGGCTAATATCAGCGAAAGGGCAGACTAAAAAAAGGACCTATTTATTGGGAAAGGGAGTCAAGAAAGACACTCATTTGTCTCACTCTCAGATCCAAGTGGAAGGACAGAGTGTCTCCTAAAACATCATAATCACAGAGCTACCTTCCCTGCATCTGAAGTTCAAGTGTACACCACTTGTATGGGTCAGAACACGCCAGGCCAGAAAATAAACATAACTAGAAGGGTGGGTGAAACTGGGAGGTGCCTCACAAAAGCAAATGCAAACCTGCTTTGGCAGAATATTCTCAACCCAGGCTTTGCAGTATTCCCACATATAAAGAGCTTATTGATCTTAGAGAGAGGGAAAGGGAGGGAGAGAAACATTGAGAGGATTGATTGCCTCTCCTATGCACCCAGGCTCAACCAGGAACAAACCCACAATGCAGGCATGTGCCCTGACTGAGAATCGAACCTGCTACCTTTCAGGTTTACCAGACAATGCTCCAACCAACTGAGCCACACCAGCCAGGGAATCCTCAGCTCCTGTTTTTATTCTTGCCTCCTCACCAATGCACTGACAACACACTGAATCTCTGTACTGGTATCATGTTGCTTCTCTAGGTATCTCTGGGGCGTGATCAGGCCAGCTCTCCTGATGGGCCCACATCTAAAATCCTGAAATCTGAAATTGCAAAATTGGTTGTTCATTCCTCTGACAACCCCAGAGAGGGAGGCCTTCTTCTTGTTCAGCCACCTCTCTGAGGTTTCTTTCTCCCATCCTTTGGATTGCTGAAGTGGGAATCAGAGACTAAATCCAGCATTACCTAACCTGCAGGGAGCCCGTATTTAGCTTCCAAATGGTTCTGTTGGGGCTCCTCACCTGGCT
Source organism: Anoura caudifer (assembly GCA_004027475.1). Taxonomy (NCBI): domain Eukaryota; kingdom Metazoa; phylum Chordata; class Mammalia; order Chiroptera; family Phyllostomidae; genus Anoura; species Anoura caudifer. The sequence continues at coordinate 39,240 of PVKU01000918.1, forward strand.
GGCTTCAGAGAAAGATACTCTCAGTTCTCCTCATGGGTGGGGTGAGACTGAGTGTGGGCAAAGTCAAAGTCCTATTCTGTTTGAACCACTTCTTTTCACAATTCCTCCCTTCCTTCCTTCCTTCCTTCCTTCCTTCCTTCCTTCCTTCCTTCCTTCCTTCCTTTTTTTTAGAGAGAGGGAGGAAGGGGGAGAGAGAAAATCATCAATTTTTTTGTTCTACTTATTGATGCATTCATTGGTTGATTCTTGTATGTGCCCTGACCAGGGATTGAACATGCAAACTTGGTGTATCAGGACAATGCTCTAACCAACTGAGCCACCTGTCCAGGGCTCACAATTTTTTAAAAATCCCTAATAACCAGAGCATTAGGTCTTCAATACAGGTGAGACAGCTTAGGGTCTTGTAGCAAGTTTTCATTATCTTTGAACATTTGCGTCTTGGTCTGGAATGTCGTATCTATTTTATTTTGGTGAATCCTTAGGAAGTTGCAATTTAACATCTTGGCACACACACAATTACATGTGCAAAGAGACGGAGAACAGCTTATGCCACTGAGTTTTTGTGGGGAGAGCTTCATGTGTGTCTGGGCAGGGAGCAGGCTGGAGAGCTGGCTTGGGGAGTAGATGTTGAGGGCTCTGGACAATCTCAGTCGGGTACCCTCCCCTTTTTCACTCCACCCTTTTATAATTTCCCAGCCCTAGTTCCCCTGCCCAACTGCTTTGCTCCCAGGTCTCTGACAGAACAGGTTAGAGAAGCTGCTTTCATAATAAAGAATGTAAACAGCAATGGGAGGGGAGAGAGAAGAGAAACAAGGGGACAAGTACAGATGGTGAAAGATGGCCTGACATATTAAAACTCTCTCCTGACCACCAAAGCCTGCCAAAATTCTTCTAAAACTCACAAGCAGGTTCCAACCCCTCCCCTGTGAACTGATGCTGAGTCATTCCATCTCATCCCTCCTGTGGATCTGGGAGCTCTGCAAAGGCAGGGACAGCTGGGTCTGCCCTGGCCACCACTGGATCCCCACAGTAGGTGACTAATACGGCTGAAATGATTTAATAGGGAGCCAGGGCCTCAGTCAGGCTCTAAGGTGGGCTGGGGTTGCCACCCTATGTGTTCAGGACTCCTGAACAGCCCTGTGCTCTCCCCCTGTTGGTCCAGTGTTGGCATGCAAATAACATCTTTGTACATTATAAGCCCATCGACACAGATTTTCTTTAGTTCTTTGAATATATTTAAAACAGCCGACTTAAAGTCTTTGTTTAGTAAGTCTAAGGCCTGGTCTTCCTCAAGGACAGTATCTGTTAGCTGCTTTTTCTCCCCATGTGGGCCATGTTTTTCTACTTCTTTGTGTGTTGTAATTTTGTTGAAAATCTTACATTTTAAATAATATAGTGTGGCAATTCTAGAAACCAGATATCTCCCATCTCCATGACTTGTTCTTGCTGTTTATTGTTTTGCTGCTGCTGTTTGTTTGTTAGCGACTTCCCTAAACAAATTCTGTAAAGTCTGTATTTTTTATCCTCTGTGTCCACCAAAGCCTCTGCTTAGTAAGTCAATGGTCAGCTAATGGTTAGACAGAGGTTTCTTTAAATTCTTGAACCATAGTTCTCCCAGCCTTTGATGAGAGGCTCTGTGTGTGTTGGGGCGCGCTTCTAATGCTCCATCAGGCAGTTTACACCACCACCTTAGTCTTCACTTTCTGCTCAAGCAGAGCCTCAAGGTCAGCCAGAGGTGAGAGGTTAGGACTTTCTCCGGCATATCCACAGCTCTGCCCATGCGCATTGCCTTCTAGATTTCCCAGAATATGTAGGAGCTTTTCAAAGCCCTCTGTGGACATCTCATTCCCCAGCTTTATTTTAAAATTTGTGGTCAGCTTCATTTTTGTCCCATCTGTTATCACTGCCTCAGGCAGCTTCTGTGTTAAACTATTATTGCTGATTGTTTTTGACAAATGGCCCCAGGGAAAAGGCTGTTCACACTGACTGAGCTGAGTCAGGTCAAATAAAAACAAACTTGGGTAGTGGATATTTCCAGGGACCTTCCAGACAGGTCAAATAATAACAACTTTGGGGATAGGACTTTTTAGGGATCCCCAAACCCTTCTTCCCCCTCCGTGGCTGCTAAGTTGCTGGTTATCATAATTTTGTAGAACTCTTGGTTTTCAAGCCTACTGAAGAGCTGGGACAAGAGAAGTGGAATAGGGTAAGTTAAAAATGCCACAAACCTTGCAATTCTGAGATTCTATTGTTTTTTTAAAAAAAGTTCCTTGGATTGTTATAAGCTTTTGGTTAATTTTCAGACTCTAAAAAGTTAATTTGATGATTTGGTCAGTGTTCTCATCGGATTTATGAAGGAATGGATTTTCAGAAAGCCTTACTCCACCATTCTGGAATCGTTCTCCCCTCCTCCAAAGACTTCAAAATTCAAAATGTTAACATGTGCAGCCCAAACAAAAGAGTCCACAGATTGAGATGGTCTGTGGGTCATCAAATTTATGGTCTCTGAGCCCAAAAAGAAGCCCTCTAAAAATGTTAATTTATTTTTACAACGCTGTAACAATCGGAGATGTGCATTAAATGATGATTTAATAGAATGTGTTTCCAAGATTCCCTATGATAATTTGGTGTGACTTTTGCTTCTCCTGTCTCTTCCTACTTATCAGAACTCATGCCCAGCCCTTGACCGGGACCCATGACCATCATGGCCATTTCCAGGGGGTCTGGTTCCTGCTCCATGACCTCTCAGCCAAGGTTTTTCTCAGGTGCCCCAAGGTGGGCAGTGAGGGGACTGATTCCTGAGGAGAACACTGTTCCGGGCAGATGCAGTGGGTATGGAGCTTTGCAGAGTCCAGCATCTTTTTGGGGGTAGCTTCTCATCATTTGCTTAGCACTCTAACCCTGTGTGATACAGGTGGCACAGATATGAACACAAAGGAGGTGTCTTTTAGATGCTACCAGTTGCTTAGACCAATGTTTTTCAACTTGTGTTCTGTAAGAATTTTTAAAACATGCTATACCTGACTATTTAGCCCTGGTGTGACTCAGTGGATTGAGCGCCAGCCTGTGAACCAAAGGGTCACTGGTTCAATTCCCAGTCAGGGCACATGCCTGGGTTGCAGGCCAGGTCTCCAGTAGGGAGCACACAAGATGCAACTACATGTTAATGTTTCTCTCCCTCTCTTTCTCCCTCTTTTCCCTCTCTATAAAAAATAAAATCTAAAAACAAAAGCAAAAACAAAAAACCCTGGCAATTTAGTCAGGGACACTGATCTCTTTTCCCTGAGATTGTCAAATTAAAAATAAACGACAAAAGTCAATACAATAATAGCTATCTGGTGTAAATTAATCAAAATTATACCTATTTTGGGGGGTCAGATCAGCAAAAAACATAATATATTTTTGGTATGCTGCAGAATTTTAGTACTTAGTTTACATGTACCATGAGATGAAAAAGGTTGAAAATTGTTGGCTTAGACCACTGAGCACATCTCCTTGGTTTATGAGTGAATATGTGACTATAAATGTTTGAGTGTGTGAACATGAATGTTTGTGTGAGTGTGAGTATGAGTAAGTAATGTGAGTATATGAGCCTAGGTTTATGACTATGTGTAAATATGTGAGTTTGAGTATGAGTGTGTGTGAATGAGTGTGTATTAGTGTTTTTGTGTGTGTACAACATAACGGTGAATGTGTGTGAATGTGTGTATGAATCTTCGTGCATGTGTATGACTGTGTGAACCATATGTGTGTAAGGAAATACCATTGTGAACAAAAAGGGGCTGTACAGTAAACCGGACAAGCTCAGAGACCAAACACAATCTCACGGAGTGACCTGATCATGGATTCCTGACTGGGCAGGTCATGGTCACAGTCACATCTCAGGCCTATAGCTCCCTTAGTAAAAAGGTTTATCTTTGCCTTAAGTGAGACCTGTCCATAGTTACTGTGCCTTTAGGTTAGCACACCTTCGAAATGCCAGAGTAATCCTCTTTTTCAGACACCTCAGAGGCATACCCACCCCTAAAAGACCAAATGATCTTGGTGCCTGCATACCATCCTATTTACTGCAAATGTTAAATGTTGACTATCCTGTACCCATCCATGTAAAAAAGTATGTAATTATCTACCTTACTTTTTACTTATTTATTTATTATTTATTGATTGATTTTAGAGAGCAAGAGGAAGGTGGGGAGAGAGAGATCAATTGTGTTGCTCTACTTATTTACACATTCATTGGTTGATTCTTGTATGTGTCCTGACTGAGGATCAAACTCACAACCTTGGTGTATTGGGACGATGCTCTAACCAAATGAGCTACCCAGTCAGGGCCTCCATTTTACTTTTTATCCAATCATTCTGATTTACCCATACTTCTTTCTCCTGCCTCCTTATTTACCACCAATGGAATTTATGTAATCCTTCTTACTTCTCTCCTCTGATTCCAAATGCATAAAAAGAACTGCAAAACTGCTATTTTCCAGAGCATTTTGTCAGTTCCTTGATACCTTGCTCCTGGGCATGCCCTTAGTTTGACTCAAATAAATTCTCATAAAATTTGGTATAGGTTTGAACTTCCTTATGTCAACACAGTGTGAGTGTGTGAATGCATGTAAAAGTGTGTGTTGTGAGTATAAATAAGTGTGTGAATATGTGTGTAAATGTGTATACATGTATGAGTGGATGTGAATTAAATATATGTGAGTCAGTGCCCAAATATATCAGCACGTGTAAATGTTTGAGTGTGTATATGTAAACATATGTGTGTGAATGAATATGGGGATGAGTGGGAATATGTATAAATGCTCAAGTGCATATGAGGTCTGTCCAGAAAAAGTCCAACCATTGTTAATATAACAAGAATGGTTTGTGCGACATTGATGTAACCTGGCAGCCAACAAGAGTGGACTGGAATGCGCTTGTGTGAACAATGATGACTTCACAACACTAGTCAGTGGGGGTGGTAGACACTGTTGAGTGAGCATGTGTACTATGTGGCTATTAAATTAAAAATGACTGAGTAAGTAGAGCAACGAATCTGCATCAAATTTTGATTAAGCTTGAACATTCCTCCATGGAAACTATTTGGATGATTCAGAGGCCACAGCTATGGGCAACTGGTGACTGGCAGCTTCATCATGACAATGAACCTGCTCATGCATCAGGTCTTGTGCAGGGTTTTTTTGGTAAAACATCAAATCACCCAAGTGACTCAGTCCCCCTACAGCCCAGACATGGTGCCCTTTGAATTCTGGCTTTTGCCAAACTAAAAGGGAAGAGATTTCAGACCATCAGTGAGATTCAGGAAAATATGACAGGGCAGCTGATGGTGATTGGGAGAACTGTGTGAGGTCCCAAGGCACCTACTTTTAAGGGGACTGAGACATCATTGTCTTATGTACAATACTTCTGGAATCTTGTATCTTCTTGAATAAATGTCTCTATTTTTTCATATTGTGTGGCTGGATACTTTCTGGACAGACCTCATATGTATGTGAGCCAGTTTAATACATATGTTTGAATGTATGAGGGGTACAGTGTGTCACCACATTATCAAATGTTCATTGAAGTATGATTGAAGTATATGAGTGTGTAAGTGTAAAGGTGACTGTATGAGTGTGTTTGTGTGGGTGAGTCAATGAGTGAATATATGAGTATGTAGGTATAAATGTGTAAGGTATGAGCACATGTATATGTGTGTGAGTATGTGAGTCTGCGTGCATGCATGTATGCATGTGTATGTGAGTGCGCAGAGGGTATCTGGAGGGCTGGAGAAGCAAGTGATTGTTTAATTACAGGTTAGAGAGGAAGCCCTGGTTCTCCCCTTGGATGCCAAGGGCAGGTGTCCTCATGCAGGGACTATTATGTCATACACATCAGAAGTTCACCTGTCCAGTGCCCGTGCCTTCATAGGGCCCTAAGGGCCCTGGCCTCCTGTTCCCTGCTCATTCACACTGCAGGGAGGCAGGGCCAGGCTTCCAGGCATTGGCCTCCTGGCTGTGGCCTTGTGTTCCCCTGGGAATCGAAAAAGCTGCAAGTTTACAGCTCATCTTTGCCCCTAGATTTGCTATCTTGGTAATGTACCTAGAGCATGTTTTGTTGGTACCATTAAACTTTTCCCATTGGCCTCCTTGCAAAGCTACAAGACAGGAAAGGCAGGTATGTTCTAGAGGTGACTTTTAAAACCCTGCTCTTATTTGAGGAATGATAGGGTAGCGCCCATGTTTTAGAACCAGACAACATGCTGAGGGCTTTGCGTATATGTTACCTCCCAAAAGCCAGTAGTAAGCCCCATTCAGAGTCAGACAGACCTGACTTCAAAGAGTGAGCCTACCAGTGGTTAGCTATTCGACCATGGAGACCCAGAGAGTCCCCTCCCAATCCCAGCCCGTGGGGTGGCAAGCTGTTCAGGTCCTTCAGGCCTCCGTGCAAACTGTATCTCATCCCCTCTCTTGATAACATAATCTGTAGTTGTCTCACTCTTTTATCAGTTTGTTGTAGTTTTAGCCTCCAGGCTCCCCTGAGGCAAGTATTGTGTTCTGGTCTCGAAACACAGCTCACGGCATGTGACATGTAGTAGGTGCCCAATGAACAACTGTTAAACTTGGCTGACAATGAACGAATTCATGTATGTGCCACAGAGGTAAACACCTTTGGGAACCAGCTACCCACTGGGACCTCCCCTTTGCAAAGCTCAGGTGTGGTGTTTGCTGTCTTGAATTTTCAAATCCATTTGCGCTTAGATTCTAGAACTGTACACAATTCAACCATTTCAAAACTCCAATTCTTGGACCTGGGTCTCCTGTCTACCCAGTCACAGGGTTCTGACTATTTCTGGACGTACAATGTCACCTACAGGCTATAGATGGTTATGCACCCTAGGAATAAACCAGAAATGGGATTGTGGGGACCCAAAAAGATCAGGAATTTATAAAATGAGGGAGTGACTACAGAAGGCTCTGACAAGCAATAAGCTGATAAATGATAGGAAAACTCTCCTCTTCTCCCTGCTGTGTCCACTTCCTTGAAGCATTAAATTCCTCCCAAGGCTTCAATTCAGGTTCCAGGGGTCTCAGAATGCAACCAAACTCCTCCCCCACTTTAAGCCTGCTTTGTCTGAAGCCTTCTCCATCTCAGTAATTGCTCCAGCTGTGAACATGGGAGTCCCTCTGGAGAAGTCCCTGACTTTCCTCTTTCTCCCATGTCCCGTGTCTAGTCCGCCAGCAAACCCTGTCTGCTCCATCTCTGAAAGCTATCTGGAGTCCGACCACTTCACGCTACCTTGGCCACTGCTTACTTTGGTCTGAGCCAACATAATCTCTCAACTAGAAAAGACTCCTTCCTGTACTTCTCAAAAAAAGATATACAAATAGCCAGCAAGGACATGAAAAAATGCTTAACGTTGTTAGTCATTAGTGAAATGGAAATCAAAACCACAATGAGGTACCACTTCATTCCCAGTAGGACAGCTTTTATAAAACAAACAAACAAACAAATAAACAAACAAAACAGAAAAGAACACGTGTGCTGACGATGTAGAGAAAGTGAGACCCACTGCCGGTGGGAATGTAAAATGGTACAGCCACTGTGGAAAACAGTTTGGCAGTTCCTCAAAATGTTAGATCTAGAATTTGCATACAATCCAGCAATTCCACTTCTGGGTGAGTACGTGAAAGAAGTGAAGGTCGGGAACCAAACAGATAGGTGCGTCAGTGCTCGTAAAAGCTTTATTCACGACGGCCAAAAGAAACAACCCAAATGCCGGTCAACAGGTGGCTGGATAGGCAAAATGTGACATATACATACAATGGAATTTTATTCAGCCTTCAACGGAATGAAGTGCTGACACACTCTACAACATGGATGAACCTTGAGAACATTATATTCAGTGAAATAAGTCAGGTCCAAAAGGACAAATACCGTATGCTTCCATCAATATAAAATATCTAAGCGAGGCAAATTCGTAGGGACAGAATGATTATTGGTTACCAGGGACAGGGCAGAGGAAGAGAATGGAGGATTATTGCTTAATGAACACAGAGGTTTTTCTTGGAAAGAAGAAAGGTTCTGGAGATACTGGGGATGACTCCGCACGTTGTGAGTGTACTTAATGCTACCGACAATGCAGTTTTTAAGTGGTTAAGATGGATCATCAAAAAGACAGGAGTGATAAGTGCTGGCAAGAATGTGGAGAAAGGGACCTTTGTGCACTGTTAACAGGAATGTAAATTAGTTTAGCTCCTATGGAAAACAGAGTGGAGAGTCCTCAAAAAATGAAAAGTTGAACTACCATATGAGCTAGCAATCCCAATTATATATATAGTTTCGTATCTGAAGGAAATGAAATCACTACGTGGAAGAGCTATCTTTGACCCTATGGTCATTGCCGCATTTTTAGAACAACCAAGACATGGGAACAACCACAGATAGATGGGTGAGGAGAATGTGATACATGCACACACTGGAATATCCTTCAGCCATAAAAAGGAAGGAAATCCTGCTATTTGCAACAACATGGATGGATCTTGAGGGCATTATGCTAAGTGAAGTAACTCAGACAGAAAAAGACAAATATTGTATGATCTCACTTGTATGTGGAACATTAAAGACCCAAATCATAGAAAAAGAGATCAGATTTGTGGTTACTAGAGGTGGAGGGTCGGGAGTGGTCAAAAGATACATCTGCAACAATCCTATTTTCAAGTCATGTCACATTCTGCAGTACCAGGGGATAGGACTGCAACATGAATTTTGGGGAAAGGGACTCAATTCGACCCATAACCGCCCCCCCCACACACACACACACCAGGAAGCCTTCTCTGATTCCCTTCTCCCTTTTCCAGTGCACCAACAGCTTCCTGGGCTTCCCCAATTAAAGTGACTTCTCTTTGCCACTAGGCCATGAGCTACTATGAACACAAACTGGTTTGTTGGGTTCATTGTTATAATTTGTGAGCAGGGGAGGAGTCTTTGAGGGAGGCTGATTTTAGGATCGGGAAGGCTTGAGTCTGTTGTGGGACTGAGAGAAGGAGCCTGTGAAGAGGAGTAGATGAGGAAGAGGATAGTGAGAGGCCAACTGATGTGAAGGACTAACTCTGGAGAGGAGGAGGGGCTGATTTCTGGGTTGGAGGTCAGAGCTGTGGGTGGGTGAAGCTGCAGCGGGAATTTGCTCCGGAGAAAATGGAAGCTGAAGAAACTCAAAAGGGCTGTGCAGAGGTTTAAGCACTGGGTCAGGATCCCAGAGACCTGGTATTCAGTCCCCAAAATGCCACTTACCAGCCTTGTGACTGAGAAACCCCATTCCATTCTCTGGGCCTCAGTTTCTTTGTCTTTAAAATGGGAGTTTGTTCCAGAGATTGAAAACTGGTTGTTGCTTTTCTAACAAGTCTGGCCCCAGACATGTTTTGTTTGACCTGCAGAGTGATAGATGAGCTTCGAATTAGTTGTGAACACATAGAAATTGGGGAATTTCATCTAAAACCCAGATTTCTGATCTCTTTTGAGAAATGAGTCTTTTTTCCCTCCTAGTTGTGATTGGTTGGGCAAAGTTGTAGCTAACCCTTTACAGGTTTCTGGTTGCCATCGGGGGCTCAACCTATGTGACTCCAAAGGCCTGTCTTTAAAAATCTAAGCTTCTGTGAAAGGATTTCAGGAGGTAGAGTAAGGTTGCCAGTTTAACATATAAAAATACAGCAACCCCAGGCTAGACTGGGCATTTGTCCCTCCCGAGAGCCTAACCTCAAGGACCACAAGTTTAGCTGCAATTTTGACTTTTACCACCAGGGGGAAGCAAAACTACAAAGTTGACCTCTGTCTTTCAGGTCCAGGATCAGCCTTCTGCTAGGACCTAGGGGTCAGGGGAACCTAAGGGGCTTGGAGCTGAGCAGGGGAAGGAAGCTGAAAGGGGATGGAGGATGGAGGAGCTGGGCATTGTGCCTGCAGCCGTGTCCAACAACGGGGGGAGACCAGACAGGGGGAGGTCATAGTAGGTGTGATCAGAGAAAGCTCCCGGGGAAGGAGACTAGAATCAGGCCTTAAAGACAGGCAGGATTTAGACAGTAAAAGAGAAGGGCCCTCTGGGAGGGAGGCACAGCTTGACCCAAGGCATACAGAGAGGAATGAATTTGCACAGGTGATGTAGCCTGGCTTGAGGCAGTATGACATTACCTCAAGCCATTGTTTTAATCATGATTCATGGTTACAAGTGGCAGAAACCCACCTCAGACTGACTTAGGAAAAAAAGAAAAATTACTCTCTTACATAACTAAAAAGTCCAGGAAAAGGAAGCCTTTAGGCATGGCTGCATCCAGGGACTCAAATGACATCATTGTACACCTGTGGCTCTCCCTCTCTTGGCTCTGTTTCTCTCCCTGGCAGTTCCATTCTCAGGCAACTTCCTTCTCCTGGTGGCAAGATGGCTTCCAGAAGCTCCAGGCAAACCCCTTGAAACACAGGTGGCAAACACAAGGCCCATGGGCCTAATCCGGCCCTCCACCTTGTTTTATCCCATCCTGGCACCTTATTTCTACCCGGTGGCAGCACCGAGCTCCTTGCCTCTAGTTAAGGAGTAGTCACATTTATACAGTCCTAAAATTACATTTGGCCCTTTGAAGGCAACCGTGAGGCTGATGTGGTCCCCAGTGAAAATGAGTTTGACACCCTTGCCTCAAACTATCCTAGCAACCACCACATAAGTAGAGAACTGCATTCACAGTAATTCTACCAGACATCCTGGGGTTACTCTAACTGGCCTGGACTGTGTTGAATGCCCATCCAGAAACTAGCTGCTGTAACTCTGGTCAACATGGTCTGAATCACAGGCCACCTTAGGCATGAAGGGTAGGTCTGTCCACTCAGCTCCCTTGGGCTGCTATTGGGAGAGGGGCGGTCTCCAAAGGCAAAACAAGGTAAGGTGGTCTTTTCAGAAGATGGGACCACAGGTGCCACGCAGACTAAGAGAGAAGGAGTCTCTGTAACAGGTTCCTATATCAGGGATAGTAAATCAAAAATTGTGGGGCAGTGAAGGGTGGGTTTATTTATGTTATCTGCTCATTTGTTTGTTTTGCCTATTAAACATGAATGTATGAGTGGTTGATTTAGAGCCATGTCTGTAGCTTCCATCCTGGCCAGACCTCTAGCCACAGCCTGAACTCATTCATTTAATAACTAGCGAGTGACCTTTACCATGTGCTAGGTGCTGTGCCAGGAGCTGAGGACATAGCAATGATCAATAGATAAAGTCTTTGCTTTCCTGGAGTTTATAATCTGGTGGGACAGGTGGATAAAAATAAAGAGACAACTAAAATACCTAATGTGTCCAGTAATGATTAAGTTCTATGAAGAAAAATAAAGCAAAGTAAGCGCAGGCTGATCGGTGCACGTGTGTGCACATGTGATCTGCCAAACAGGATGGTTAGGGCCAGGAGCTGAAGGAGGTGAAGAGAGAGCTGAGCAGAGATCTGGGGTGAGCAGTCCCGGCAAAGGGAATAGCAAATGCAAAGGCCCCAAAGCAGGAATGAGATTGATGCTTCCAAAGAACAACGAAAGTCCTCATGGCCATCGTGAAAGAGAGTGGTAGGAGGGAGGTCCGAGGAAGGGAGGAGACGGGAGCCACTGTAAGGACTTTGGCTTTTACTCTGTCTGAAACGAGGAGCTGCTGGAGGGTTCTGAGAAAGGGAGGAACATGATCTGACTTTGGTTTTAAAAGAACGATCTCACAGCCAGGTGGGAGATGGATCACGGGGGGCAAGAGTAAAAGCAGGCAGATTGGTAAGAGGCTGTTGCAGCTGACCCAATGGGTGAGACACAGCGGTGGCTGGACCAGCATAAGGGTGGGGAAAAAGGTGAGATTTTCCCCACTGCATATATGTATTTTGAAGGATGAGCCAATAGGATTTGCTGATGGATTGGTCATGGGGGTGTGAGAGAACTAGAGGAATCAAGAGTGACCCCAAAGTTTTTGCCTGAGCAACTGTTAGATTTGTCTTTTCAGAGACAGAAAGACTGCAAGAGGAGCAGTCAGCAAATATTGGGAACCTACTATGTGCCAGGGGTTACGCCTGTGACTAGCCAATCTTGTCCTGGAGCTTGGCAAGAGAGACAGACAATAACCAACAGGTAAGCAGATGAGAAGATACCAGCTGGTAGGAAGCCCATGCAGAGGATTAGAACAGGATCACAGGAGTCTGCGTGCTATTCTAAGAGCAACCAGAAACCACTGGCGGTTTTTCAGCAGAAAGTGACAGATCTTTCAATACAAAGGATCTGCTTTCGAAGGACACTCCGGTGGCTGTTGTGTAGAGAACAGACTTTCAGGGACAGAGGGAATGGGGAGGCCAGTTAGCAGGCTGCTGAAGGCTTTGAGGTGGGAGATGGGGATGAGCACATGGAGGAGCTTGGACAGACAACCAATCTTAACTCTCTGTAAGAGGCGCTTTAGGACACGATGGCATCATCGTCCTCCTCCAGGGGCTTGGACAGGCGCTGTGCCTGCTGGGGGACTTGCAACCCCCAGCCCCCGCCACTTCCTCAGTGACTGTCACTTTGCCACTAATTGCCACATCACTTCTCACTTCCCTACAATCAGCTCCATCTCCGGGTTTTTAATTTCCTCTGGAGCCACCCCCTCTTGCTCATATCCGGTTGGCAGGTGCAGCCTGTCCCTCTGGCAGTGACTTTCCAAAGCTTTTTGTGGGGCAGCAGGGAGGGGCTTCCACCCATGCCCCACCCCACAGCCCCTCAGGTTCTGCTTTTTTACCTCTCTATCTTCAACAAAACAAAACAAAACAAAACCTCCTGGTCATCTCGATCTTTCTCCCTAAATCTCGAGTCAAATCATACCCAATGTGCGCACTGCCCTTCACAGTTAGCACCTTGCATTTCTCATTTCACAGCTCAGAAAAGTGGGTCTGTTAGGGGAAAACCCATCAGGGCAGAACTGGCTTTACCACATCCTAACTCTTACTGTGGGTAAGACCTGTCACCATGTGGTGCCTGTTTCCTTGGCTGTGAAATGGGCATCACAATCCTTGGGGAGCACGCGAGGGTCCAGCACAGTCTCTCTGGCAAGTAGAAGTGGCTCAGGAGATGAGAATTCCCTTTGCTCTAGTGAGTTACTGGGGCGGGGGTTACCAACCCACGGCCCTCCAGCTGAGGCCAGCCATAGACTTGCTTTACTGACTGGACATTGTGGCTTCTCTAATCTAAATGTTTTTTTTTGTTGTTGTTGTTTTGTAAACGGGCACACATCTCCAGGGGGCACCGCCCTTCACATTTTAATAAAATACCACGTAGCTTCCCACATTTTATAACTTAGCTCCTAACAACTCTGTGGCAGATCATATTTTCCAAGGTGGCCACCGACCGCTACATCTCCCATTCCATGTGCTCTTCTTGCAGTGGGGTACACACAGACAGCCCTCACATCCAGGGGGACGGGGAGTCATGGTTTCTGCTCTAGAATCAGGGCTGACGTGTGACTACAGCAGCACAAGGTGGTGCTGTGTGATTCCCAAGGCTAGGTCAGAGAAGGTGACACAGCTTCTGCCTGGTTCTCTCAGGAACTCGTCCTTGGAGCTCAGCCTCCATGCTGTGAGGAAGCTCAAGCCACTTGGAGAGGATGCATGTGGGTTTTGCAGCTGAGAGCTCCAGCTGAGTTCGCAGGTGAGAGCCAACAACCACTACCAGGCATACGAGCCTGGCTGTGAGCAAGGGCACTTTCGGCATAACTCAGGTTCTCAGATAGCAGCCGCATGAGGAATCCCAAGCAAGACCAGCTCAGTAAGCCCAGTTAACCCTCAGAAGAAAATAATAAAATGGCCATTTTTGTTGTAAACCAGAAAGTTTAGGGGATTTGTTACTCAGGAATAGATTACTAAAATAGACCCCTTTTACTACAGCTAACAGAGGGCAGAGTTAGAAATCAAATCCAGGGCTATCAATTTCCAGAGCTCTTTGGAACTCACGTGACCCACTTCGCTGGCAGTTTCTGAGTCTTCCGTCTCATTTAAGGAAGCAGACAGAGAGGCGAAGTGGCTAACGTATGAACTTCTGAAGAGGAAGGACCTTGGCTAACTACAGCAACCTGGGGCCTTCTGTTCCAATGAGAACACGTATTGGGCCCCTGCTGTGTTCTCCACTGGGGTGCTAGATACATATGCAAGGTTGTGAAAGTACTTCAAGGACACGGTATTGCGATCCCATTATATCACTAGCTATCAGTAGGCCCTTGTATCCAGCAGGTGCTTAATGAATGCTTATTATTCAGGATGAAGATAACAATCGAGCCAGTACCAAAAAGTCTTGCCAGTGGCAATTAACCATGTCAGCAGTGATAGGTGCTGTGAAGAAATATTAAGCCAGGCAAGGGGAGAGCAAGTGATTAGTTTGGGCAGCCCAGGAGGGCCTCTCCAGGGCCTTGACATCTGAGCTGAAGCTGGAGTGAACAAAGGGAGCGAGCCATGAAGCCCTCTGGAGAGTGTCCTGGTGGAGAGAATAGCAGGAGCGATGGCTCTGAGGTGGGAGCAGGAGGCGGTAAGCCAGAGAGAAGTGAGTGAGAAGCAGGAGTAATGGGATTGGGTTCTGTGCACGCTTGTTGCCCTGTTAAAGACTTTGCCTTCTACTCTGGGTGAAATGGGGAGCTGTGGAAGGAAGGCAGAGGAGTCTAGTGACCTAAACTTCAAAATGGCCACTCTGGACATTACCAGGAATCCCTGACTCTCTACCTCTTGGGCATCCCCTCCTCCCAATGGCAAGAAGGGAACCTGCACATTCAGGCTCACTCCTGGCCACTCCGCAGCCTCAGAGGGAGGAAAAGAAGTTTGTTCCCAGCACTTCAAAGGGTAGTCCTGAGGTTGAAGCTCATTGGATGGATTTGAGTCATGTGCTTCTCCCTGAGCCAATCACTGTGGGGGTGGGGGGTGAAGTATTATGATTGGGCAGGACTGGGCTATGTGCCCCCCTTAGGATCCAGGAAGTGGAGTCAAGCCTCAGGAAATGCAAGAACTCCTGGATTATGGAAGAGGGGGTCCTCCCAAGGAGAAGCATGGTCCAGTTCTGGAGGCAGGGAGGTGCAGGCATGGGTGCCTCTCAAGGCTGGGGTCCCCTGGGACAGTGAGGGGATAGTGTAGGGTAGCAATGCCACCAGCTATTTCATCCTGCTCATTTCAGAGGCTCCGGAGCCAGAATGCCTGGGTTCACATCCAAATCTGCCACTTGCCAACTGGTGACCTTGAGCCATGTGAAATTCCTAGAAGCAGAGCCTGAGTTGGGGAGGATGAGCTCTAAAGAAGAATCTGTCAGTATAAGGAACCGGGGAAACATAACAGGATGGGGGGAAAGCTGGGCAAAGATGTCAGTTTGGTAGAAGGGTAGCTTCAGTGTGATCCTGAGGGGGAGGGGGAGGAACACTCTGAAGCACGAGTTACACTATGGACTTGTCCCATTCTGTGGCAAGGGAGTCCCAAGGGCTCTGTGTTAGTTTCTTAGGGCAGTCATAACAAACTACCACAGACAGAGTGGCTTCAGCAACAGGAGTTTACTGCCTCACAGTCTGAAGGCCAGCAGGCCGAGAGCAAGGCATCGGCAGAGCCATGCTCCCCCTAAACTGTGGGTAGGCGAGAGGGGTCCTTCCTTGCCTCGTCTAGCTTCCGGTGGTGGCCAGCAACCCTTGGCCTGTGGATGCAGCACTCTGAGTCTGCCTCCAGAGTCACATGGCCACCTCCCCATGTGTATCAGCTTCTGTGTCTCCTCTTTCCTTCTTATAAAGACACCAGTCATATTGGATTAAGGGTGCCCCATATTCCAGTATGGCCTCACCTTAACTGAATACATCTGCAATGTTCTTATTTCCAAATAAAGTCACATTCTGAGATATTGGGGCCTAGTACTTCAATATATCCTATTTGGAGGGATACAGTTCAACCCATAACGGGTTCTTTGTGGCAGTGGGTCAGCCTTTTATACCTACCCTTCTGGACAATTATTGTCTGAGGGTTGTTCCTGTGAGGAATACTGTTGGGGTGAGGGGTGAGGTGACTCCCATCGGCCGAGGACAATAGTCAGGAGAAGGGGACAGCTATGCTCTTTAGCAGCCAACACTCACAGTAGCTGGGAGCCCTGGGGGAGGCACCCATGGCATCTAGACAGGCAGTTTTTCAATTTTTCTATGCCTCAGTTTTCCCATTTGGAAAAAAGAAGTGGTAAGTGCCCACATTAGGGAAAGGTAAGGATTAAAATAATTCATAATATTAGAACATCGCCTGATGCATGGTAAGTGCTTCGGAAATGTTATCTTACCATTGGCCCCTGGTGGGTGTGAAAGACTCTGAGAAGTAGCGGGGTTTATTCTCAGCTCACGGACTGGCTCCCACTCATCCTTCTGGCTGACTCCAAAAAACCCCAGAAGAGTTCATTGATCATAAACAAAATTGAGAATGAGCCCCTCAAGACCATCCGATTCAGTCCTCCATGACCATTTCACAGATGGGGAGGTTTCAACCCCAGCCCCCTACCCCTGGTTCCAGCCCTGCACACTGTCTCTCATCTCAGCAAAAGCCCCCGTCTGGCCTGGGCTGTGGTCCCACCAGGAAATCGATACCAGTCGGTCAGCTGTCATCCACCTCCCTGGCACCATCAAGCTGCTTAATTGTGTGGATGCTGGTGCTGCCGCCAAGGCTTCGTTCATTCGTCAGAGCTGTGCAGTCACAGTCGTGCTTGGCTGAGAGTTACATTCATTATGGTGACAGCTTTTATCAGGACTTCCAGAGGGATCGGGGGTGAGGAGCGAAGCAAGCAGGCCCTCCTCATCCCTGGAGCACAACAGGCTGATAATAACAGCCGGCATTCACTGAGGGTTCAGTCTGTGCCAGGCACCATCCTAAGAGCTTTACAAATATCAACTCACAACAGCTCTATGACATAGGCATGGTTATCATCCTTGTCCCCATTTTACGGATGGGATGACTGAGGCCCAGATAAGTGAAGTGACTTGTCCAAGTTCTCTCAGGTAATAAGTGGGGACATAAGCTCCAGGGCCCATGTGTTCAGTCCTCACTGAGCAGCCTCTCAGTTATAAAGATGCCAATACCATGGCATCTTAACAACAATAGCAGCTTCCATGTATCGCCAGTTAGCGGGAGCCAGCTGTGGTGCAAACTTCCTTTTCATACCTACTTTATCTCACCCAGCTCTCTGAGATAGGGATAAATGGCCCCACTTTATAAAGGAGCCAATTGAACTGTAGGGAATGAAAGCACACTTTCCCAGGGCCACACAGCTGATCAAGGGAAGGGCTATTTTGGATTTTTGAACCAGGCCATGTCTGGCTCTAAGCCTAGGCTCTTAACCACCCCCCTCTGCTATCTCCTATTTACTTGCTCTGTGGCTTCAGGGAGGTCACTGCCCTTCTCTAGGCCTCAGTGCCCTTTAAATTCATCAATGAATCTTTTCTGAGCTCCTACGTGCTTAGACTGGAGTTGGAGGTTGGGGGAAGGTACAAAAGAGGGAAAGGATGCCCTGGCTCCGCCCGCAGGGTTCAGACACCTGCCTCCAGCTCTGAGGCAGCGCTTCTCCCAGCAGTCATGGGCACAGTCCGCCTGCAATACAGTGGCCGGGGAGCTTGTTAGCAAGACCAATGTTGGCCCCAGAAATTCTGATTCCGGAGGCCTGCAGTGGGGCTCGGGAACCTGCATGTCAAGAAACTCCCTGGGGTGGTGATGTACAGCATCCACAGTCCTCATTGAATTGGATTCTGCACTCTCTACTCATAATTCAAAAGCTGTATGAAGAGAACACTTTCTCTCAAATCTTTGAGAAGGTTATTTTGATTATTTAAAAATTAATAAAAAATTAAACAAGTTTTTAAAATGACAACAGATACTACTTTTCAGGTTTATGTTAAAATAGGAGGGTGAGGTAACAACTTTCAGCTTCTGTCCTGCTCTGCCTCCTAGAGCTCCCCAGAGAAAACCATGCCCCCAACACTTCTTGATTCCTCACTTGGACCAGGCATTGGGGACAGCAAGGGCCGGATAGACATGGTCCTGCAGAACCAATGACAGTGACCTTGGCAGTTAACGTTTATTGAATGCTAACAGTGGGCAGACCCTGATCCTGATACTTATAATGTAATAATGGGCTTATACTTATAATGGGCTATGGGATGGTACTATGATTATTCCCCTTTTATAAATGATTTCCCAAAGTTTGTTCAAGTTCCGCCTGTATCAGAAGCACTTGGACCAGCCAAATGCAGATTCCTGGACTTCCGCCCACCAGCTTCCTGGAGCAGGGCCAGGAACGTGCATTTTTAAGGACACACCACAGGTTGTCTGTGGCCCCTAGTCAGTTATGAGAACCACTGCCCCCAGTGTCCTGGGAGGTGGGAGGATGCAGAGACCGCAGAGGTGGTGGGAGTTGAAGAGGCGGTTAAGCAGGTCCTAGGAGGAGTGCAGCCAGGGCAGAGCTCGCCCTGCTGGGTATCTCTCCAGCAGTGTGGCTGAGCCCTTTTCACCTCCACCCTCCTCTGCCTTGAGGCTGCTAGCCCTGAAAGCTCTCCCCTTCTTCCTAAGATGTGCAATTATCCCAGTCCCCAGCCTTCAGGCAATCCCAGCTGCTTCTGTTATATCTTATTAGTCAAGTGGAACATTAATTAAATATGAGAATAATAGACCCAGAGATGGGAAAAGAATTGTAAAGCCCAAGGAAGAAAAGAAGTCCCTTTACAGGGTTCTGCAGTAGCTGGAACCCTTAATTGTGTGACAATGTAAAAAGGCTGTCACCCTGACATTCCCAGTGACTCAAGGCAGCAGGCCTGTGAGTGTGCATATGTATGGGAGGGGGGCATGACAATGGTGAGCCCAGGGAGCCCAGAGAAAACAGGGTCCTTAGGCCACCATGAGACTCTGTGGGGCAGGGGCATGAGGAAGGCCACCATCCTGGTATAAACCATACCCTGTGGGAAAACAATCTGAACTGGTCCCTCTATGCCATCCTCACCCTCCTGTTGGCTTCCTTGGTGAACTCTCATGTATTCCTCAAGGCCCAGCCTGAAAGTCCCCACGTCTGAGAAGCGGAGTTAATCCTTGCATTTCCCAGGCTGTGGCACCACTGAGAGCAGCTCTCTGTCACAGTGCAGGTTCCTATTCCCACACCTGTCCCCCTTGGGTTCTTAGGACAAGGCCTAGCCCTGAGCAGGTGCTGATGGACATTTGTTTGAGACTCACCCTTACCTACCTCTTCATCACGGCTTCTCAAGTATGTTTCTGAGCCAGTCACCTGCATTGGAATCACCTGGGACCCACCCTGGACCTCCTGAGTCAGAATCTCAGGGAGCTTGGGGAGCCCAGTCTGCAGAGAGTGGGGGGAGTTGGTGATGGGCAGGAATTGCCCTGGCACCCAGATAGGGGGACTGCCTTTCGATATGGGAAACCAAATAGGCACACATTTCACCAACCCCCAGGGCCATAGTACCTCTTTTGCCAAGCAGTCAAGTTATCTAAATTAAACACAGAGCTCCTAATGGAACAACGAGAGTCATCACACACTCTACTACCTCCTAGCAACGCCTGTAACTGACTCAGCCAAACTGGGAAGGCACAGAGAACCCTCTGTGTGGTCCACCACCACCCTGCTAGAAGGGCTCAGAAAAGCTCCTACCTGTTTCATTTCACCGAGGTCCTAGAGCTGCAAATGCCCACCCTGGAAGGCTTGGGGTGGTGACAAGTGCTGGGTCCAAACAGACCACACAAAGCACTCCTTCTCCAGCTGCCCCCGCTGCAGGTTCTGCCCCTCCCTGGCTGAGTTTCCTAAATGGGGGCTCCATGCACCTTTGCACCCCACCCCTTTTGCACTCTCAGTCCTGTGTCCCTTGACTGTCCCTCTTCTCATTTCTCCAGCTGATGAAACTCAATCCCTGTCACCTCCTCTGTAAGACACGCCCTAACTATTCTCACACTTTGGGCAGAAGTGGTTTCTCCCTCCTCCATGCTCCCTTAGTAACTTGTCATGATTGTATGAACAGCAGGTAACATTTACTGAGCACTTACTATATGTTGGGCCAATCTGTTTCCTGTCTGAACCCTCGCTGCCATAGGTCCCATATCCCACTCTTTCTAGCCTGGTGAGGGGCAGGTGATGTGGGCTCTGAAGTGGCCTCATGAGGGCCCTGAGTGGTCCAGTTTGGTGTGAGAAGCAGCAAAATGATCCTCATATTCCTAGAGGCATAGATGTGGCCCAAGAGGCCCAGGCAAGGGCATGCTGCAGCGAGGGCCCAGGGCTCAGGCAGGGGTGCCCAGCCTTTTGGTGTCTCTGGGCTACACAGGAAGAAGAAGAGTGGTCTTGAGCCATGCATTAAATACACAAACACTAATGAAAACTGATGAGCAAAATAAGGTTTTATATAAATTTACAATTTTGTTTTGGGCCACATTCATAGCCATCCTGGGCTGCATGTGATCCTCGGGCCGAGAGTTGGACACCCCTGGTGGATCAGTGACTGCAGAGCGTGAAGGAACACGCACCGTTCAGGGGAGACATAGTGTGGCAGATTATATTTGCCAGGTGGCCATAAGCTGTCCCATCCCACAGGCTCACATTGCCAAGAGAAGTTGACACTCCTTTCATTGAGAAGTAGTACTTATGTTCCTTCCCACTGAGTGTCACGTGTGACTATAGCATAAGGATTCTATATGACTTCCAAGGCCATTGTAAAAGGTGACACAACCTAGGCCGGATTCTTTTGGATCACTTGCTGTTAGAACGAAGCCACCATGATGTTAGGGAGCCCAGGTGACTTGAAAAGCTGCGTATAGGTGTTCTAGGCCACAGAACTGTCCAAGAGAATAACATTGTTATTGTTTTAAGCCACTAGTTTTGGGGTGATTGCTTATGAAACAACAGAAAACTAGCACAGATGGGGACTGAGTAGTAGGGATGGGAAGATTCTGAAATGATCAAGTTAAGTTTTCATTTCTTGGCAGAAGCGGAGTTCTTCTTGGTATAGAAATGAAGTTTCAATCTAGAAAGTCACAATTTTGCATATTTGGCTTATAGCTTGGAAGTCGTGTCTTTTATGCCAGCTGGGTGACCTTGAGCAAGTTACTTTCCCTCTCTGAGTTTCAGTCTTGCTAAGGGTAAGACTCCCCACTTCTGAGTGGTGCTTCTTGTAATTTAACTGCTGCACTCCCTCACGGCTAGGCACAGGTTGGGGAGCACCTTGGCCATCTCCCTCGCCACCCTCCAAATCCACTCCTGGGTCTATTTTAACATCTGAACACTTGTATGCAGCTCCTGGGGACACACATGCTCCCCCCGCCCCTCCCTTGGCGCTGGAGTAGGCCAGAAGCCACGTGACCCATGGCCAGCCCTGCCTGAAGGAGCTCTCTGCTCATTATAAGTGCCTGCCACCTCTGCCTCCCTCCTTTCCAAGGACAGCTCAGCAGGCACTTAATTTGGGGCAGAACTAAAGCAACCAGAAATCAGCTCTCATCCCATCCCCCACTCCATTTATCCACAGCGGGACACCTGTCTTCTCATACGGCCCCCTGTGACCAGGATGGAGACAGAGACCTTTCCTTCCAGGGGGTGTTGAGGCTTTTGGCCTGTCACTTCTTCTGCTGGTTGGTTAGTCTAAACATTTGCCATTAGTCCAGATAACAGTGCCCCGTGTATTGAGCACCGACTGTAATGAGCAGACACTTTACACATACATCTCAATCGATCCCTACCAAATCCCTGAGGTAGGCACTACAATAAGGTCAATTTGATAGAAGAGAAACTGAGGGGCAAATAAACCACTTTTTCTGTGATGCAGCTGGGCTAGAATCAGACCAGCCTGAGTTCTAGGGCTCCCTATAATCAAGGGCTATGAAAATAGCCTCCAAATTCAAGCACCATCTTGTCCAGTGCTCCATGGAAAGCATCTTGTTGTTCTGATGAATAGAGAGGCAAATATACCTCTTCATTTGTTCACTGAGCACCTATTACATACTGGCTATTCCAGATGAAGGGATAGAGCAATAAGCAAAAGGAAGTCCCTGCCCTTGCAGAGGTCACAATCTAGTGGCCCAGAGAAGTGCTGTCAATTGCCCAAAGTTCCGCAGCTGGTATGTAGCCATATCTGTGGGCCAACAAGAAGCAGAGGGGGTTGTCAAAAGTATAGGTCCCATCTGACAAGCCAGGGTCAGGCCAGCCAGAGCCTGGAGGGCAGGAACTATTTTGACAACAGACCAACCAGTGTTTCAATCCCACTGCTGCCACATCCTCACCTTGCAACCCCTTAGGCGAGTCCCCACACTTCTCTGAGCCTCTGTTTGCTGCTGAGTGAATGGGGACAGTGAGGCCCATGGTGAGATATTTAGGAGGGGAAAATGAGATCTGGCAAGTGCTAGGGACTGGCTCATCCTCTTCTCCTTCTGGTGAGGATTTCAGGCTTCTTCTACTTTCTCTTTGTGGGCCATGCTGGCCATGGTCAACCCTAATGAACTTGGAAGAGATCTGGGCATAATGTGGTCAGATTAGCCACCTATTGTCTGATACTCTTAACTCATTCCTGGGGTCCTGGGGCAGGAGTGGCAAGGCTTTGGTGTGGCTAGGCAGATTAATGGTAAAACATTATAATGCACAAAGCACAAATTATATAAAAGAAAAGATTAAAAATAATTCTGGCAGTAAATGGAGGATAGCTCACAAGGTGGTGTATCTGTTAGCCTTTGCCACAATAATGCTGCATAACAAACCACCCCAAAACTCAGTGGCTTAAAACATGACTGTTTATTCTCACAGGTGTGCAGTCGGAATGGTTCCGGTCTGCATGTCTCTAATCCTTCCCCCAGGAGCAGTGGGTGAGTTGAGGCATGTCCTCATGGCAATTGCAGAGGCACAAGAAGGCAAGTCTCAGGTTTGGAACTGGCCCACTTCTGCTCCATTCCATTGGCCAAAGTAAGTCAATGGCCAAGGCCAAAGTTAAGAGGCAGGGAAATCCATTCCATCCATGATGAAGTTGTGGCAAGGGTGTGGCTGCAGGAAGGGGTGAAGACTTGGGACCAATTCTCGATTACCACAGGAGGAAGTAGAGAGGTAGTATATCCAATTAAGAGGTCTCTGAAGACATCCTGGTGTGTAGTAATGAGAGTATGAACAAGCCTGATAGCAGTGGAAGTGATGAGAAATATCTGTTGGATGAACAAACACTCACGCACCTTGCTATGGTCTGAATGTTTGTGCCTCACCCTCCCCGCAAATTCTTGTGTTGAAATCCTAATTTTCAATGTGAGGGTATTAGAAGGTGGGGCCTTTGGGAGGTGATTAGGCCATGAGGGTGGAGCTCTCCTGAATGGGATTAGTGCTCTGATACAAGAGACTCCTGCAGCACTCCATTGCCCCTTTCCAGCACCTGTGAGCAAACACAATGAAGTCGAGACCTGGAAGAGCACTCTCACCTGACCTTACTGGTGCCAGAGTCTCAGACTTCCAGCCTCCAGAACAGTGTGAAATAAATTTCTGTCGTTTATAAGCTACCCAGTCTGTGGTACTTTATTATAGCAGCCTGAAAAGACTAAGACATACCTTGACCATTAATTAATTTCACTTCTGAGAATTCGTGCTGAAAACAATCCAAAACCTGAAGATGTTCATTATAGCATTGCTTACAATAATGAAATGTTGGAAACCATTTAAATATGCATGAAATATAACCCCTTTTCTCCCAGGCCTTAGAGCATATAGCTGAAAGAGACTGAACTTTGGATTCAGATAAACCTGGGTTCAAATCCAGATCTACCACTTTGGGGATGTGCGGTCCTAGGTGAATCACTGCACCTCTCTGAGCCTCGGGTGTGAAGGAAGGATAGGAAAACTCATCACTTCATAGAGAAAGACAGAGAAAGGTCACTGATGTCAGGAAAGGCTTCCTAGACAAGCAGCACTCAGGCAGCAGAAAGAGGGATATGATTTGTAGAGGCAGCAGTAGACAGTAGTCACCCTCAGGTGGAGGGATGACACGATAAAGGCTTGGTGGCAGGAACAACAGGCATGTCTAGGAAAGTGGGCAAACTATAGGACTGGAGCTGAGATACTGGGAAGAGGAGTGTTAGAGAAGAGGTAGGGGGGTTGAGGGAGTTGACCATGAAAGACTGAATTCTGGGCCTGGAGACAGGGGACTGTGGGGGTGGGGCGAGTTGTAAGTGTGGCCCCACTTTGGGCTTGACCCTTGTTCAATTGGCTGTGACCTGGGTAGTCCCTTCTGGATCACCAGACATTGTTTTGTTTGAAGTATAGTTCATTATGTTATTAACAGATTTCTCTTCCTTTTTGGTTTCAGAGAAGCAACGGACAGTGGGTGTCCTGTCAATCAAATTCCTTACTTGGCATTTGATGTCATTGTCCCCTTCAGGCCCTGCATGTGTCTTTGAATGTTTTTATCTTTGAATCTAAGACTCTATGTCCATGTGTATCCTTGTTGTGTGTTCCTGTATATCTGTCTTGTTTCTCCGTATGTCCTCATGTGTGTCTATATATCTTTGAATTCTTTATATGTGTGTGTCCTTGTGTATATCTGAGTCCCTATGTTAGTCTCCACATGTATATATACATTTGTGTGTGCTGAATGTGTGACATTTTCACCACCTTCCCAGCACCCCACTTCTTGCTCACTCCATTCCATCTTAGGAGATGGCAACCCTGGCTTCTGTCCAGCATGGACCAGCCCGGCGCCCATGACCCAGCCAAGGCAGCCCAGCACTCAACCCAGAGTGAGTGTGTTGGGACTTTGTAGCGCGTGCTTGAAGCCCACACTCCCGTCATCCTGGCGGCAACTTCTCTGGATAGCAACTGAAAAATGACTGTCGGTAACAGTGTGGGGAGGGCTTCTCTCTGCACAACTCTAGCTAGAATTTATTAAACTTTTTTTTTAATTTCTTGTAATTTCTCTGTTGAACTCATCAGCTCATCAATCATGGGGCACCTTCAGTGTGAAGTGCATCATCAGTATTGTCACACATCATCCAGCCACACCTGTCCCCTTAGAGCAAACAGTGTCTGAATGTCCCATGCCCACCCCAGGTGGTGTACCTGAAAAGGTCAAGCTTGTTGTTCATCAGGGTGTTGTCATCACTGCACCCCTCTCTCTGTGTTGTGGGATGTTGGTTACCATTACTGGGCCAAGACTGTGGCAGAGGGGGCTTGAAAGCATGTTCACAGGGAGTGGTGTTCAAGTTTATTATAAACAGGGCCTTTAGAGGTCCCTTGTGCTAGATCTGTCTGACTCTCCTGATCCACTCTTCCACTATTCCCACCCTGGTCCAGGCCTGGGAAGATAACCTTTATCAATGTCTCCCTTAGCCCCTGGTTTCCTGTTGGGTTCTGTCAACGTGAGTCTCAGAGGAGATCAGAGGGTGGGAGAAAAAAGCGGCTGTAGTATTCAACCCCTTGGCTCCTTCTCTGCAGGGCCTTTCAACTGAAGGTCACAGCTTCTGTGAAGACCCTTCCATCCAGCCTCTTCTGGGTTCTGGTAACTGCTGCCCCTTTAGGCTGGGAGGTGCTAACAGTTCTCCTCTCACTTTTCCTGGGTACATCACTATCCCTGTGCACTCTGCCCATGCTCACACACATAGCCCTTTTGTTAAATAATCCTCAAACTACCCAATCTGAGGATGCCATGCATTTTCTGGCAAGACTCTAATCAATTCACTCTTTCTCCCCACACCATAAGCAGGCACACTATTGTTTTAATTTTTTAAATTAACTATATTTATTTCTGATGACCAAAGTGCCCATTGGAGAAAAGTCAGAAAATAAAAAGCTATCATTCACCAGAGACTTGCTCTGTTTCAGGCAGGCAGATGCTAGGAACATCCTGTATTTCTTTATAACACCCCGTGAGGTTCATTTTACTGCCCCTCTGGTTCAGAGGTGACATTAGCTGCCCACAATCACATAGCAAAGGAGTGGCAGGCCCAGGAGTGGAAGCCAGGTCTGTGAGATTCCAGAGTCCTCTCTGTGGCCCTGCCCCTTGCTTATCTGAGCATCATTCATGACTGTCCTGAATAGCTCTCTGGCCCTAAAACCAATAAAGGAAAATCTATTTGCTGCAACCAGCTGGGTCCTGAGAGTAGCCCTGGAGATGTGCCCGGCTCTGGCCTTCGGCATGGCCAGACCCAGGATGCTTGTGATACTGTAGATGGCTCTGGCCCACTTCTCTGCCCCAGCTGTGGGCTAGAGTTCAGAGAAACCCTTACTTGTGATTTCTCCCCTCAGAATCCATGACCTAGATCTGTGCCCACAAGTGAATCCTGGCTAAGCAACGATGGAGGTGTCAGAAATAGAGTGCTGGGTGGGTCCAGAGGGAGGGGAGGGAGTCTTACACTTGGGCAGCTCCACTCCTCCACCTGCACATGGCGTCCCCTCCCGAGAGCCTTACCTGCCCCTCTTCTCCAGCTTTTATACTATCACGCATTCCTTAGGGTCCTGATCGGCCCCACTTCAAATCTGACTAGATGTCTCCAGTCCCTAAAGGCATCTTCCTACATAACACATCATTGGCACTATATGTTTTGGCACACAATTGTTTTCTAATTGTTTATATTGTTTTTGTTTTTGTTTTGTC
This sequence comes from Anoura caudifer, assembly GCA_004027475.1. Lineage (NCBI taxonomy): Eukaryota > Metazoa > Chordata > Mammalia > Chiroptera > Phyllostomidae > Anoura > Anoura caudifer. Next base: position 65,842 of record PVKU01000918.1, read on the forward strand.
TCCCAAATGCCCTGGAGCTCCACAGGGCAACCGATGTTGAGAGAACCCAACTCTAGCTCACTTAGCTGAAAAGTGGATTTATTGCTCCACAGGAAGACCAACAGCTTAAGGCCAACAGCAAGGCCTTGCAAGAGTCCAGGCAGCAGGGACTTTTCAACCATCTCATCCCACGGCTATTGCTGCTACCGACACAAACGTCCCTCCAACAACTCTGGAACTTGGGCCACATGTTGACCCCTCATTCTGGGAGGTGGGACAGAGTGACGGGCGTCCTTTCAAGGCCACACAGGGTAGGGATAACGTAATTCCCCAGAAGGAAAGAGGGGTGCATCTGCTGACTGGAAGTCAGATGTGGGTGCCGGCAGCCAAAGGACTATGGTGTCCACTCCAGGCCCCAAAGTGGGTTCTCATGGGGCAATAGGAAAGAATATTTGGACTCTCAGGAGGGGCATTGGGTATCCTGTTGGGCAAAACTGAAGGTCTCTGTCAGCACCCACTGGGCCCCTCTCCCTTCACCTGTCATCACCCTGACTCATGGCCCAGTGTTAGCAGCAGATTAATACCTACTCACCCATTTGCAATACTCAGGGTGTGGGCTGCATGGATTCTGAGGACAAGCTCTAATTAGCTCGGAACATTGGGATGGAGGCTGCTTGTGGCTGACAATGAGATAAATGCACCTAAATGACCAAGGTGATTTGGAGTTGGTTTTCATTTTTCTCCTGTAATAAGAGAGGCGATGGCAGGGGTGGGGGTTTGTTATCTCTAGCGGGCCTGATGGATGAGGAGGTGTCTGATCCGCCAATGACTGTGGCTTACGGGCAGAAAGCCGTCTATCACGAGCCCTGGCCCCAACCCTGGCCCCCCCAAAGTACTTCTGTCCCCATCAGAATTAGCACATATCCTCTGGAGATGATCCACAGATAAGCATCATGATATTTCAAAAGTCAGAGTCTCATTTTCTCTATTATGGGCCTTGAGATATCAGATACTGTGTTGAAGGGTGGCTTCAGGTGTTTATGCCTTCAAAATACTTTCTATTAAAAATACAAATTCCATTTAAAAAAGTTTCTTTAATTTAGTGAGAAGATATAAACAAAAAATATAAAGATAATTTTGCAAAAAGAAAAAAATTCTCTTTATTCATCAGCATCCTAACATGTTAGCTATTCTCATCTGGGCATATTCCCTTCCAGTGGGGTAGAGTGGAAAAAGCTTTGGAAAAATATATACTAGAGTTCAAATCCAAGTAAGTTCCTTTACTTTCTGGCTGTGTGACTTTGAATAAGTCACTTAACCTCTCTGAGCTTTTCTTTCCTTTCTTTCTTTCTTTCTTTCTTTCTTTCTTTCTTTCTTTCTTTCTTTTTTGTAATTGAATATAGCACTTATTTATTATTATTTTTAAATTAAATTTACTGGGGTGACATTGGTTAGTAAGACTATATAGGTTTCGAGTGTGCAACTCTATGATACATGCCTTCGTTTCTTTAAATAGGCAGCATCATTCTGAGGACATAGGGCTGTGGGAGTTAAGGGAGGAAACGTGTTCAGGGCACCAGGAGTTGGTTTCTCTACCCCAGTCCTTCTCTGTTGTGCTCCAGTGTCCATCTTTTCCTCAGCTCCCACCGTGTGCTAAGCTCTTTGGAAGATGAACACGCACTCTGTCCTCAAGGAGATTCCTTCTCTCAAAGTAACACATGTTAATTTACCAAAGTAACTTAGCAGAGAGCAGAGAATGGAAGAGCAAACAGGTAAGTTTTGAAGGAGGCAGTAAGGACATCCTATTCATGAGTGGAACATTAGATCTAAAGCCATGTTTCCTTATTAGACGGGGTCGCCAGTCATCAAACGGATGGAAGACGATCACTAGATCATCTGCCCCCAACTAAACCACAGGTACAAGTGCCACACATGTACATATTGACTGGTATATCTGGGCACAAACACGCACACATACCATACAGACACGGACCCACAATGCATATACATATGTGCATGTGTACACACAAGTGCACACAAGGCATAGATAAGTGTGGATGTGTGCACACCATACATACAACTATATGTCTGTACATGCATGCAGAGATATGTGCACAAATACATTTGTGCACATGTCCATGGCAGCTGAATATATCAGACAACACACTCCAGAACTGGCTCCTGTGCGTCCAGCTCCACGCCAGCCCTGTGGGATGGCAGCATACCCCCAGCCCCCAGTGCCCTCCCTGAGCATGATCTCCTCTTAGCAATCTCCAGCTGGGCAGAAAATTGCTCTTTGGAAGTAATCTGGATCACAGAGAACTGCAATTGGCCTCTCATCATGAATGTAAGACCTCATGGGGGCACAGGGTCTGGGTTGGTGGGGGCTCATGGCTTCAGTTTGTTAGGCTAGACTATGAATGTGGAAGCCTTCCCTGGCCCTGAGCCCAGACAGGGGCAGACTCTGCCTGCCTCATCTCTGGGGAGGGGAGGCAGGGACCAGCAGCTCTGCTTATGAGAGGGAGCAAAAACAGGCCTCTATCAGCTTGAGCTCATCTCCTTCCAATTCTGCTTGTCTTGACTCTCTCCATCCTTCAGGGCTCAGCTTCTGCCCCTCTGCCTCCAGGAAGCTTTCTCTGATTGCTCTGGCCCTCAGGTCTCTCCTTGTACAACTCCAAAATTGATTCCTAGTTTGTTCCTCCTTCTAGTAAATATCTTGACTTTCTCATGTGTGTCCAAGGGTGATAGAGGGAGGCTACTCTTGTGCTCTCTCACCTCAAAAGACAGGGCCAGGCAACTTGTGCTCACTTTCTCTAGGCTGAATACAGTTATCCATGTAGTTATTAATTTAACAAATCTTTACTAAGTGTCACCTATGTGCCTGGAACTGGATAAACAGCAGGAGACAAGTAGCTGTCTACATGAAGCTGAGGTTCTGGGTTGGAAGGCAGATAATAAACAAGGAATAAGGAAACACCCAACTGCACTTGACAAAGGCTGGGAAAGAAGAGAAAGTGTGACGGGCAGGTATTCTAGCCAGAATGGTCAGAGGAAGCCTTCTGGCATGCACTTTCATCCATAGTGACTCCAAGACTTGTCCAACAAGCCACCCCCACCCCAGGGCCTTTGAGCATATGGTACACTGTAATACAGCTTATGTGGACACATCCTTCTAGCCTCCCAGGCAGCTAACATCTTTAGAGTACCATCCCTGTCTGGATCCTCTCGGTTACCCTATGACTCAACACATTACCTGCTCAGGAAATGTTTATTAAATGAATAAATGAAATCATCAATTTTTATATGTTTTCATTGATTTGAGGGGTTGCAGGGAGAGAGAGAGCAACAGAGAGATCAATTTGTTGTTCCACTTATTTATTGCATTCATTGGTTGCTTCTTACATGTGCCCTGACTAGGGATCAAACTCACAACCTTGTCATATTGGGACGATGCTCCAACCAACTGAGCTATCTACCAGGCCTGAAAGGATGAATGAATGAATGAATGAATGGAAGGGCATTTGCAGCAGGCTTATAAGAATGAGTAAGTGGCCCTGGCCAGGTTGATGTTCCTCTCTCCCTCTCTCTAAAATCAATCAATAAATAAAATAAAATAAAAAAGTGGCCCACATTTGACAGGGGGTAAGGAGAGGGGCAAAAACAAGGGAGGTGTGGAATTGCACAGAATGTTTGTAAAATGAGTTTCATTGGTTGATGTTGAGGGGGACCTGGACATGGAGTTGGGGGAGAGCTGTCAGGAGAGGAGCCTAGATTGTGCCCAAGTTGTAAAGGGTCTTGAATGCCAGGCTAAGGTGTTGATCCTCCTTGCAGCATGGAAACCATGCAAGGTTTGCCTCCCCTGTATTCCATGACACCTATTGCATTGTTTACATGCAGTTGGCACTTAATAAACGTGTTTGGAATTGAAGGGTCCTGGAGGGAATCAACGGAGTTAGGTCTTCTTTGCTGGCAGCTGGTCAGTGACCAAGGGTAACCTACATGGAATTAAAGTAGCAGCTGCCAGAAGTCCCCTTGGAACCCAAATAGCACTCCCTTTCCACCACGGTGTCTGAAATTTCTCAGGGGCCTGATGTTACTTGCAGTCGGGCTTCCCCAACTAACCAGAAAAGATAATACTCTCTTAACAGCAATTTACTGCCACCAAGACCAGAACCAGATCCTGGGGGTGGGGATGGGACATGGGATGAAAGGTAGAACCCAGTCTTCCAGCCAGAGTTTGGTTACTTTCAGCTCCTTTGGAGAAAACCCTGACCCAGGCAGTGTGAAGGAAAGACACTGGGTAGGACCCTGGTTATGAGGTTGTTGCTAATTCACTGAGGGATACAGGCAAGCCTTTCCTCTTTCTCACTCTTGGTTTCCTCATCCATGCAATGGGTACATAGGAGACCTGTGTTGTTTTACTGGCTTAGCATTCAGCTCCTCTTCTAGTAGGTGGTCCCCACTATGCCTTTGGAGAAGCCTCTCAGTCCATGCTGCTCAGATGGGATTGACTCCACCCCCCAGCCCTAGGGTTGGCCAATCTGAATCATAGGGACCTGTCCAGGAAGGAGCATGTGACCCAGGCAGGGCCAAGGAGGGCTGACCTTGGGATTTTTAGAGAAGAGAAGGACTCTTTGGCTTTTAGGTTAACTCAGCTGGGAAAACGAGATCCTGGGGATGCCTATGGCCACTTCACCTTTGAGGATAGTCAGCCTGAGAATGAAACCATCTAGAAGAAAGTCAAGATAACAGATGGAGAAAAGGGACAGACTGCTCACGGTGTCATTCGAGCCTCAGGATTCTGCCATACCTGCAGCTAGTCCTAGGCCCACATACCGTTGGATACGTGCAGCATCACATCCCCTTTATAGTTTGCTTGTGCCAGTCAGGGTTGTGTTTTCTCTCACTTGCAGCTGGTCAGGCGCCTCACCCAGGAAGGAGGCTCTTTCTGAGGACTGTGAAGTTTTCTGTGGAGAAGGTGATTTGGGAGGTATCCGCATACAGCCAGGCACAGTGCAGGGGAGGAGGAGACCTGGGGAAGGGGCATGTGGTGAGGGCAGACTCATGCTGAGCCTGGTGGAGTGCACTCACTTCCCAGGCACGCAGAGCAGGAGGAGAGCCCAAGAGGACAGGTGGATAGAGTAGGGGGAGGGAGGCAGGGGCCAGGGTTTCCCGGCTGCTCCTCCCTTGGCTTGGCTAGTTCCATCTTGCCCCCTTTACACTCATCATTCACCAAGCAGCAAGAGGGATGGTCTGAGAGATTCAATTAGATCGCATCTCTTCCTTGCTTTAAACCCTTTATTTTCCCAGCGTCTTGAGAATAAACTCAAACTCCTTATTCTTCATGGCAACAGGCCCCATAACATGACCCCTTCCCACCTTTTCTTATCATGTACTCCACCCCCAACCAATACCCATCGTGTGCCTTGGGTCTAGAGCCATGCTTGACACCTGGGCACGTACTGGAAACACTTGTTGAATAAAGAAGTCAGCGATTGAAATGAGAACTGCAAAGTTTTCCGTGGGTTCAGCATCAACAAAGTTAATGGGGAAGGGGGAATCTGGATTAGAGAGATTTCTGGAGCAGGTTGCTATGGAAAGGGGGCCAAAACAAAATGGACTCATCTTCCTGAATTCCTGAGATGATTTTTATGATCTTGGAGAAAAGAAAACCTTTATTATTTTGACAATAAAAGAAGACTATAAAGGAAATAACTGGGTATATGCAGGATCTGGCACAAACAACACCCCTTTTTATTACAAAATCTTTTATTACAAAATCATAATTATGTAATTCTGTAACATAACAATATCACACTCAAGCACACCATATGAAATTTTAGGTGAAAATTTTGTATTAAAACTATAAATTACTACAACCATACTATTACCCTACCAACCACACTCAAGCAGGACTTGTTTCCGCCGGACTGTGTATAAGGTGCTGTCAGCCTGAAAAGCCACCATGTGGCAGATACATGGCCCACATGTGATAAAGCTGCACAAACCAAACTGCATGTGCGCTTGCATGTGCACACATGACAGGGCTAAGTACAAGTACAACCAGGGGGTCTAAACAAGATCGGGGGTTGTACCAGTGTCAGTGTCCTAGTTGTGACATTGTACTATATAGTTTCTTATATTTTAAAGTATATTTTATTGATTATGCTGTTAGAGTTGTCCCATTTTTCTTCTCCCCTTTATTCCCCTCTGCCCTGCACACCCCCTCCCACTAGCATTCCCCTCCTTAGTTCATGTCCATGGGTCATACATATAAGTTCTTTGGCTTCTACATTTCCCATACTATTCTTAACCTCCTCCTGTCTATTTTATACCTACCAATTATGCTTCTTATTCCCTGTAACTTTCCCCTCTCTCTCCCCCTCCGACTGCCCCACTGATAACCCTCCACGTGATCTCCATTTCTGTGATTCTGTTCCTGTTCTAGTTGCCTAGTTTGTTTTTGTATCTTTTTTTGTGTTTTTAGGTTCAGTTGTTGATAGTTGTAAATTTGTTGTCATTTTATGGTTCATATTTTTGATTATCTTCTTTTTCTTAGATAAGTCCCTTTAACATTTCATATAATAAGGGCTTGGTGATGATGAACTCCTTGAACTTCACCTTATCTGGGAAGCATTTTATCTGCCCTCCCATTCTAAATGATAGCTTTGCTGGATAGAATAATCTTGGATGTAGGTCCTTGCCTTTCATGTTCAAATACTTTTTTCCAGCCCCTTTTGCCTGTAAGGTTTCTTTCAAGAAATCAGCTGATAGTCTTATGGGAACTACTTTGAAGGTAACTGTCTCCTTTTCTCTTGCTGCTTTTAAGATTCTCCCCTTCTCTTTAATCTTGGGTAATGTAATTATGATGCGTCTTGGTGTGTGCTTCCTTGGGTCCAACTTCTTTGGAACTCTCTGAGCTTCTTGGACTTCTTGGAAGTCTATTTCCTTTGCCAGATTGGGGAAGTTCTCCTTCATTATATTTTCCAATAAGTTTTCAATTTCTTGCTCTTCCTCTTCTCCATCTGGCACCCCTATGATTTGGATGTTGGAACTTTTAAAGATGTCCTGGAGGGTTCCTAAGCTTCTTCTCATTTTTTAAAATTCTTGTTTCTTCATTCTGTTCCAGTTGAATGGTTATTTCTTCCTTCTGCTCCACATTGTTGATGTGAGTCCCAGCTTCCTTACCTTCACTGTTGGTTCCCTGTATATTTTTCTTAATTTCACTTTGCATAGCCTTCACTTTTTCCTCTATTTTGTGATCATACTCAGTTATTTCTGTGAGCATCCTGATTACCAGTTTTTTGAACTCTGCATCTCAAAGGTTGGCTATCTCTTCATCACTTAGTTCTATTTTTGGAGTTTTGATCTGTTCTTTCATTAGGGCCATATTTTTGTGTGTCCACACAGTTGTTACATAGCAAGGGGCAGAGCCTTAGGCTTTGTCAGGGCAGGGCAATGCACATCGCTGCATTGTGGCGCTGTCTGTGGGGGAGGGGTCCAAGAGGGAACAGGGCTACTTCCTTGGCTCTTGGCAGCTTTCAGTCACTTCCCACGCTACTCACAAGCAAATTGGGCTCTCCTGGTGCTGATTCCAGGGTGGGTGGGTTTGTGCATGTTCTAGGACGCTGAGGGTCTCTCCAATAAACATTCCTATGAGGCTAGGAGTTTCTCCCACCACCTCACCCCCCCCCCCACACACACACAGGTTTTTACAGCCAGAGGTTTTGAGGCTTTATTTCTCCACACTGGAACCCTGGGTTGTGTAGTCAGTCTCACATGCAAATGTGGGACCACTTGGTCTGCCAGCCACCGCCTTGCCACACATCCTCTCCACCATGGCTGCCCACCTCTACCCCACCTACCAGTCTGGATGAATGTTTCTTCTTTAACTCCTTGGTTGTCAGACTTCCATACAGTTCAATTTTCTGTCAGTTCTGGTTTTCTGCTTTTAAATTTGTTGTCCTTTTGGTTGTGGGAGGAAGCAAAGTGTGTCTACTTATGCCTCCATCTTTGCCAGAACTGTACTATATAGTTTTGGGTTTTTTTTTTTAATTTTTAATTTATTGTTTTAGGACAGACAGACAGAAAAGATGGCAATTTGTTGTTCCACTTAGGTATGCATTCATTGGTTGATTCTGGTATGTGTCCTGACCAGGAATCAAACCTGCAGCCTTGGTGTATCAGGATGATGCTCTAACCAACTGAACTACCCACCAGGGCCAGTGTACTATGTAATTTTGTAAGATGGAACCATTAGGAGAAGCTGGGTGAAAGTTACCCACAATCTCTTAGTATTATTCCTTACAATTACATGTGAATCTATAATGATCTCAAAATAAAAAGTTTAATAAAAAATTAAAATACCATAAAAAATTAAAAGGTAAGCTGGGAGGGACGGCTTCAGGGCCTTCTATTGCTCAGAACTGATAAAGATCCTAAAATATCTGGAGGACATTTCTAAACAGGGAGCAGAAGAGCTTTGAGACAGAAGTCAAGGGAAGGGGATCTGGAACATCAGAGCCCACCCAGAAACTCAACGGACCTCCTGCAGGAAGAGGGATGTTTGTGTGTGTGCATGTGCATGTGTGTTGGGGTGAGGGTAGGCACTGGGAGTTAGAAATAGTGCACAAACTCACCACTAAATTATCCCATTATTCATTTTCCAAAGCACAGCTGTATCAATCTGATCAGCAACTACAGTACAAATACATTTGTGTTGTCAGAGAAAAAAAAGGAAGTTAAAAAATATAGCCCTGGCTGGGTAGCTCAGGTGGTTAGAGCATCATCCCCATGAACAAGGTTGTGGGTTTGATCCCTTGCCACGTCCTCTTCCAACCATGTTGTCTGACAAGGTCCAGGCATGGAGGACTGCAGTTCAAGGAATTCGTCTCCCGGGAAGAGAACATGGCATCCAAATTGGGTTAACAGTTGGCTGTTTTATTTTAATTATTTTGCTCTTGCTACTGAATATAGGCATTGTACTGTAATTACTCATTCCTGTACCACCCAAGAGGAAGGGACAGTATTCCCCATGGAGCTGCCTGAAAGGATGAAAAAAATCCCCACAGATTCCCCTCTCCCTTATACAGGGGTGTATGACAGCCAGGGCAATATAATTGTTAACCATAAGAGAAAACATGTTGGCTTATTTGAATTACCCTGGTGTGAGAGACTTAAGCGGTCCGGGCCCCCTTAGTGTTCAAGAAATAAAAAATAAAATAATAAGTTAGACCTCTTGAATTAACAACTGTAGCTGGATTTCCAGTCTATCTCTCCTTCCATGTTTGTTTTGGTGATCAAAAGGTGGTGGGATTGTTAGACATTTGTATCTTAGGTTCATTGATTAGTATAATTCCAATGAAGTTATACAAAATAATAGAAAGTCCCTGAATGTCTAAAAGTTGTTAGAGTAACAGCCCCTCCTTTACCTTGAATAGGAATATATATCAATAAGACAGCCTTAGAAATAAGAAAAGCTGGTTAGCTATTAAGCAGGTAGAAATAGTTACTATGAAGTTAAAGTTTATAGTACACAGAGAAACATTTTAGACAGAAAAGACATATAGCTAAGTTGGACATCATAAAGGCCTTATTGCCTCTGCTCAATCTACCGTACACTTTTGCCCTATGAACAAATTCTGAGAAATTCTAATGGTCTGATTTATGGGTCTCCTGGTCAAAATAATCTTTGTTTAATATAACTGAATCTTTGGGAACTTTCGTACTGTTCCTGGTTATTTTTGTATTGATTTTTCTGCTTAACCGATCATGCTATGCACCTGCGAATGTTGATCTATGCCAAAAAAGAAAATATAAAAATCCACTTGTACTTGTAATAAATGAATCAGTGCTTCACCATCCTCTGAGTTGTGTTATTGCCTGATCTCCACACGCTGATGCCTAACCCACCTTCAGGACCCCTCGGATCCTGCTGCAGCTGGATCGCGGCAATCCCTGGTCAAGGCACATCAAGATTCAACCAACAGATGCATAAAGAAAGTGGGACAACAAACTATGTTTCTTTCTCTCTCTCTCATCAATCAAAAAAAGACAAAGAAAAATATATGCAACATACTGACTAGACTCTCAGCTCCCTGTTTTGAATGCAGGCTTTATTATTATTTAGGCACGGTGAGGCCAGTTGATCAGGAGATGACCGCTCTTGGAAAGGTAGCTTATTACTCACAGTTCCCATGAGAAGGGGGCACACCACACCATGCAGGGCCACTTGGCAAGCACTAGGGTCCATCAGGAGGCAGAGGGAGCAGGGAGTGAGGGGAAAGATGGGCAAGAGACTTTATTGTGGCTTCTGCAGGAAAGAATGGTGGGTCAGAGTTTAGGATTGGCAAATTTAAATAATTTCAGTAAGCTCTGGGGCGTATAGGCTGTCCTTAGTTGTTTGATACCTGGCCCTGGGTGATTAGGGCAAGAAGATAGTAGCCTAGCAAGTGGGAGAGCTGTGGGCTCTAGATTGGTTTGTTTGCATATGAAAGGTGTTTCCAGGTCAGCTCTTTACTATCGCCAGGAGTTGGCCACCTCTGCTCTGGGCCGTCTCTTCAGAGTCAGCAAGACCCCAGAAGTCAAGCATTAGAAACACATAGTTAATGCAGCACCTAATGACTAGAACAGGTTCTGTTTCCCACTAGGGGCTCAGTGAATATTTGCCGAGGAAAGGAAGGAAAGAGGGAGGGAGCTGACTTGTTGAGGGCACTCCAGATGCCTCTACCGTCCTCTCTGGTCCCTTGAGCTCTGTAGGAACCCGCTCTCCTCCTCCTCCGCTGTCTAGGAACTCTCTTCCTAACAGGCAGCTCAAACCCCTGGTCATAGAAACGCATCATATGAGCACACCAGGGGGCGTTGTTCCAGCCACCTCACCCTCCTAGGCAGGTTTTCCATCCAACCACACTTATTATTCCTGAGCCTTAGCCTCAGACAGAATTTTTTTTTTTTTTTTTGGTGCTGTTTGTTGGCTTGTGGTTAGGTAATGCTTCACAGAGAAAAAATTCAATGTCCCCTGCCCTGTCCTCCCATGCCTGGGCTCCCCAGTTCCCCTTCTGCATTGTACTTGTGCACCCCAACAGAGAGTCTCTGCATTAGAGCATGCGAGTCCATTTCCCGCACCACCACACAGATGTACATGATGTACACGTCACTCTCCGCTCTGCTTTTCTCACTTTTACCCTAGAGCTTGTTTCCCCATCTGTACATATGAAACAGCCCATTTTTCTAAAGCTTCCATAGTACCCCGTAGGGTGTATGGACCCTAGTCGATTTAAGCAGATGCCCCCTAGTGGACAGACATGCAGGCTGTTCCCAATTCTGGCTTCTATAAACCATGCTGCACCAAATGTCCTGTGTATACACATCCTCACGCACTGGTGTGGGTATCTGTAGGATGAGTTCTGAGAAATGGGAATTGTCTTGTGGAAGGTATATATGTGTTAAATTTTCAGGTTGCCACCCAAAGAGGTTGCATCAGTTTACACCTCCACCATTGTATGTGAAAGGTAACAGGTCTGTCTGTCCAATTACATGCTTAGCTAGTTGGGCAATTCCTCAAATTCTGGAGTCTGGCAGAGAAAGCCAGCCTGGGTGCAACCTACCCCAGCCAACCATCTGAACTTGGGGGGCACAAAGTGTGCCTGGGAGTTGGGAAGCTGATCGGGTCATCTTCTCCAGGCCTCAGTTTCTTCATCTAAAAATGAGGAGAGGACTCTTTAGCTGGTGACTGGAAAGTTCCCTTCCACTTCTAACCTTCTAGGTCCTTTGGCCTCTCCAGGCCTCTGTGTCCCTATCTGTAAAGTGGGACTAATAGTCTTTACCTTATTCATCTTACAGGGAGATGTGAGGATGCAATGAGATGGTGGGTGTGCCGGGAAGGTTGGGTGCTCTGCCAGGGGAAGGAGTAATAAATAATTAAAAACTTTTGGAACCCCTTGCCAGACCACTACATGGTCCGGGCATACAACAGATACTCAGTGAAAGTATTAGGCTGAAGAAATATTGAATGTGGAGGCAGAACACTGTTAGGATTACCCAGAGGTAGGAGAGGACTTCACAGATGTTGTTCAGTCTAAAATGTGGTTCCCGCTATGTGCACCTGGCTAACTTCTGTGTCTCCCAGACTGACAAGGGAGCCATTAAGTGCTTCAGGTTGTAGGCTGTGCCCAGGATGAGATGTGGCAGGATTCTCCTCCAAGGTATCATGTGACTTTGGGAGTGGTTGGGGGACAAGCTCCTTGGCATCTATGCTTTTCTCCTCCCAACATTCCCTTCCCACTTTTGCTTGGGTAGGGTGGACCCCCAACAGGTTTCTGGTCCAGGGGCCACAAACTCCAATGTCTCTTCTTGGTGACTGGGGAAAAACATTTATAGACAGTAGGGAGTGGTGGACAGTGGGGTGAGCAAGGGCATCCAGAGAGGAAGTGTAGGTCCACTCTTTTCCAAGAGAAGTCATAAATCCACATTTTCCCCAAGTTCTCCTGGTTTTTGAATGTTGGTTATTCAGCCCTGACTGCTGTGGCTCAGTTGGTTGGGCATTGTCCTGCAAAGCCAAAGGTGGCTGATTGGATTCCCAGGCAGGGCACATGCCTGGGGTGTGGGGTGTGGGGGGGACTGATCAGTGTTTTTCTCTCACACTCTTTCTCCCTCCCTTCACCTCTCTCAAAAAATAAATAAATAACATCTTTTAAAAATTGTTGGTTATTCAGGTTTAAAAAAAAAGAACTGTGAGAGTCACACAAAACAGTCTGTCCACAGTGGTGGCCCACAGACTACTGGTTTTGGCATCCTGAACACTGCCCCCCCCCACCCCCACCACCCTTCATTGTGCAGGGGACAACATTGAGGCCCAGAGAGTGGGAGGCATTTGCCGGAGGCGACACAGTCAAGATCAGAGCCCAGATCCCACTTGTCCCCTCATTTCTCCTTCTCTCACTGGACCCCTTTCTTCCTCCTTCCCACCCTCTGTGGGTCTGCCTCTGCCTCTGCCTCTGTCTCTCTGATGCGCGGTGCGTGTCTCTCTGTATCTCCGTTTCTGCAGGCATCTCTCAGTCTTCATCTTTATCTCCCATTTTCTCCCATGTTTCTTTTTATCTTTTTTATTTTTTAATGTTTTTGAAATTCTGTATTTTTTTTTTTATTGCTGGTCTATTATAGTTGTCCCCCGTTCTCTGTGTCTCTGTCGCTTTGTCCCTGCATGAGCGTTTTCTTGGACACAGACCTTCCGAGCTGGGTGCAGAAGTGACCCGCACTAGCACCCCGTCTTGCGGCGTGTGTCAGCTCGCTCTCCCTCCCTCCCCGCCGCCCCCACCCCCGCCGCAGCCCCAACCCCAGATTTCCGGCGGAGCTGGCAGGCCAGCGGGCGGGTACCCGCGGGGCCGGCTGCCGTCAGCGCCCCTTCCCGGAGGCCGCGACCCCTCCCCGCTGACCTCACCCGCGCCGCTGCCTCCCGCGGATATAAGCGGGGCCGGGCGGAGCAGCGGGCGCCGGCGTCCAGGGCCCTGCGAGCGCTGCGGGACCCCTGACCCACCGCTTCCAGACCCCCGAACGCCCGGACTCGCAGCCTCAGGATCGCGGACAGGTCCCGCGGAGGTCGCGCTCGCCAGGTAACCGCCTCCGTCCCTCTCCTCCTGCGGGCGGCGTCCGGGAACCGGCCCCTCTGCTCCCGCGCTCCAGCGCGCGCCCCGGGAGACGCGGCTGCATCTGCGCTCCGGCGGGGCGCGGCGTTCGCCTCTCGGCGCTTCCCCGGCTCCCGCCCGCTGGTGCCGCCGCTCCGGTGCGCTCACGTCTCGGCTTCTGCGAGTCGCACGGAAGATTCCCCTCACGAACCCCGCCTGGCCGCCGGCTGTCGGTCGGTGTCCGGACGCCGAGGCGCAACTAGGCAGCCGGGGCGTCGGCAGTGGTGGGAACCCGCGCGTTAGAATGGGAATCCCGACGCAGAAATGGAATTTTCGCGTTAGAATCGAATTTAGCCTTAAAATCTCCGACTCGCGCTAGAAATAGAATTTTAGCGTTGGAATTAACGATGCGATTAGGATCTTAGTGTCAGAATTCGATTCCTAGCTTAGTCGTAGAATCTTAGTATTAGAAATAGCCTCTCAGCGTTGGAACTGGAACGTTGGCGAAGGAGTGTGGGGATAAGAATGTTGCGTGGGGAACCTTGGGGACAATCTTAGCACGCGATGCGGCAATGAGCATCCTGGCCGTCGGGCCGGCGCTGCAGGCTTGGCTACACTTCTGCGGAGCCTGCCCCAGCTCCGGGGAGCACCGAGTAGGGCTGCGGGGACAGGGTTCCCACGGCCTCCTGGCTCCCTCGGGCAGGCACTCCAAGAATCTCAGTGGGTGAGGACACCTAGAGCTCGCAGCAGATCCTCCTGCTGCTCCCACTCCAAGGTGGCAGGTGGTCCTGCTCTCTGAATAGTGTGTTAAAATGGTTACTCTGGCCACGGGGGACTTGCTAGGGCAGGAAAGGGAGGCACGGTGCGCTTATGCTCTCTCTGTCTTCCCCACACCAGACGCCAGGATGCCTGGCCCTTGGTTGCTGCTCGCCATGACTTTGACCCTGACCCATGGTGTCCCTGGAGGTCGCACACAGGCCGAGGTGGTCCAGCAGGAGGTGGCGACGGCTGCAGAGCACCCGGGACTGGACGACCTCCTGCTCCAGGCAAAGCATCTGCTCCTCCTTCGAGAAGACCTCCAGCAGCTGGGAGGGGTCCAGGGAAATCCAGAATCAGGTGAGAGGCCGGTGTGTGCTGGCCGCCCAGGGCAGAGGAGGCCGAAGAGACAGCTGGGGAAAACCCAGAGCAGAGGAGAGAGAGTGATCTGGTTATCCAGCCTCCTTCTCAGAAACTCTCTCAACCCTCCTCACGGTCCTGAGTTGACCCTTTTCTGGGACCACATTCCTCTTGCATCTCAGCCCTGGGAATATCTCAGAGAGAGCATACCTTCAGTGGGGAAGGTTCTGGGCTGGGAGAGAGTCTGAGTGCTGATTGCTTATGAGGTGTGTATTTGCTGGGCACTCACTGTTCTAAGCTGTTCAAACACCTTATCACACTTAAGGTTTATCTTCCTAACAACCTCTTAGGTAGGTAGTGTCATTACCCCTCATTTTACACAGAAGAAAACTGAGGCTCAGAAAGGTTAAATGAGTTGCTTATGGTCACACAGCTAGGGAGTGGCAGAGCTGGGATTGGAACTGGAACCATGCTCTGACCATCTGCGTGACTGTGTGTTCTGAAAGGCAGGTGCAAGGCCATGACTCTGGGTGAGTTCTGCAGGAATTTCTACTTGACTGGGAGGAAGGCTGGAGTGGGCAGTCAGAGGTCAGAGGTGTCCCTCACTGGCCTCTTTCCTTCCACAGAGCCCCAGATCTTTCAACCTGACTGGCTCTCTAAGCGTCAGCATCCAGGCAAAAGGGAGGAGGCAGAAGAGGGCGTTGAAGAGGAGGAGGAAGAAGGAGAGGCTTTGGGGCCCCACAAACGGCAGCACCCAGGCCGGCGGGAGGATACAGCCATGTGGTCAGCGGATGTGACCCAGCAGAAGCGGCAGCACCCTGGCCGGCGCTCCTCCTGGCTGGGGTATACTTTCACCAAGAGGCAGCACCCAGGAAGAAGGCTGGTGGATCCAATTGCCCAAAGGAGCTGGGAAGAGGAGGAAGAGGAGGAGGAGGAAGGAGAGCTGATGCCCGAGAAACGCCAGCATCCGGGCAAGAGAGCCTTGGGAAGCCCATGTGGGTTCCAGGGAGCATGTGGTCAAGCCAGCCTCCTGCTGGGGCTCCTGGATGACCTGAGCAGGGGTCAGGGGCCTGAGGAGAAGCGACAGCACCCTGGGCGGCGGGCAGTCTGGACCAGGGAGCCCCTGGAGGAGTGAGCACAGTTTCCTGTAAAGTTGAGTGTGGGGTCTAAGAACGTCTTGAGCCCTGTATGCCCTAGCCCTCTGTGACCTCCTCTTCCTTGCCTCCTTAGATCCTTCAGCATAAACCCAAACCCCGCTCTGTGCACACACCCAAAACCCTGGCCTTGCCCCCTCCTTCAGGGACACGGAAAGCCATCCTATGAGTTAAAAACCTGTATTACTTCTTTTGGCATTGGTGGCAAGGGGGCAGATCGCAGACACCCTCCCCCAGCTGCAGGCCTGCTCCTCTGCCTTAGCCCTGGCTAAGATGACTGTGTTTTCTAAGTGATTCTCAGAGAGAGGCAGAGTGCTTCTGGGGCAAGCAGCCAGTGAGGGTGGGGCCAGGTTGAAGTGGTGATGCCCAAATTTGGTGTCCATCCCAAATCTGGCGTGTCAGGATTTGCTGCATGTGAACTTTGCCCCCAGCTCTGCCCCTCCTTTGTTCCTCCCCTTTTTGTGTGATATTTTTGTGGGTGGCAGCACCAGACTCGCAGCTATGCTCTGCTTGGGGGAAGCATTTTAGGTGGAGACACCCTGTGGTGCTGCGTTGTGTGGTAGTTGTGGGATGAATGAGTGGGGGATATGTAAACATTGCCCCGGATGTTGTGGCCTGTGTATAACCTGCTAGGCACCTTCTCCTTGTCAATGGTAATCATTCTAATCATAATAAAACACACATCTGGATCATCTTGGAGCTCTGTTGTTGCAGTTCTGTCTCAGCTGCTGTGGGGTTTCTCTTTTCAGCATTGAGAGGGGACAGGACTAGAGCTCTCCACCTCTACAGAGAAGGGAATCTGGGCCCCTGGAAGATGAAATGAAATGTCCTCCCCACTACCCCCATTGCAGAACAAGCTTGGGAGGTAGACAGGGACCCTGGAGCCCATTTGACACCTGGGGAAACAGGCCTGGAGAAAAGGAAGGGCTTGCTGGAAGATGCAAAGTGGCTGAGGTGGAGCCATGGGTCTGAGGATCAGCTCAGGACCCTGCCTTGAGTTTGCCTGGTTTGGTGTGGGGGATGGTCTGGCTCAGGTTTGCAATCAACATAGCTCCTTGGTAGGAATCAAAAATCTGTGTTACCTGACAGGCAAAATAAAGACAAAGGCTATGGTTGGGGACTCAAATTAGGAAACTTCTTGGGCCAGGCACAGAGGCAGGCTGGGTATAGTACAGGAGAGAGTGGTGGGGACTAGGGCAAATTGAAGAGGCCATCTAAAGACACTTAAATCCAATCACACACACACACTCAAAAATCAAAAGCAAAAGCAGCCCTGGCTGGTGTAGCTCAGTGGATTAAGCACGGGCCTGCAAATCAGAGGGTCACTAGTTCGATTCTTAGTCTAGGGCACATGCCTGGGTTGCAGACTGGGTCCCCAGTAGCGGGGGCACATGAGAGACAACCACACATTCATGTTTCTATCCCTCTCTTTCTCTTTCCCCTCCCCATCTCTAAAAATAAATAAATAAAAATTTTAAAACAAAAGCGAAAAACAAAAAATCTCATCACTGGGGTTTTATTGTGAGTTCACACTGGGCATTGCAGCTCTATCCTTAAGTCTATGTGCTGCTCCCAAATCCCCTCTCACACACATGACTTTCACTCAGCCTGGGATGCTGTGGCAGAGATGGTCCATGTGTTTCCCACATTTCTCAGCCTCGCTGGCAGTTGGGGGTGGAGTCATATGACTAGTCCCAGCCAATGGGCTGTAAAGAGAAGGGTATCACTCCTGGCTGAGGCAGTTAGACTCCATGAACATGCTCTACCCCTTTCTTCCTGCCATGGAAGCCTGGGAGGCTACATGTCCAAATGGCAGATGAAGTGAGACATTGCTCACCCACATCAGACTTCTCATGTGGAAGAAATAAATTTGTGTTGTATTAAGTCACCGAGATTTCAGGGTTTATTTGTTACTGCAGCTGAACTTAGCTAATTCTGACTATCACAAATGCCCCTCCCTTGTTCCCTCTTCACTGAAATCCTTCTAATCTTTCTCTTCTCATATGAGCCTGCCTTCATGAAAGCTGCCTAGGTGAGGGTCTGGCACAGAAGTAGGTGCTCCATAAATATTTATTGAATGGGTGCTGAAAGCTTCAAGTCACTTTTATTTTAATCTCCCAGCCTGACTTCCTCATCCAGTGGGGAGACAGACAAGTAAACAGATGGTGGCCATTTAGAGTGAGAAGCATTGATTGTGGTGAGCAAAGTGTGCAGAGTGAACACAGATAAGGGGTGGATGGGCAAAGCAGGCTTCCTAGAGGGGGAAATATCCAAACTGAGTCAAAGGACAAATAAGAGGAAAGATATTTTGGGCAGAAGGGAAGGTCATTAACCAAGGCTCCATGGAAAGAAATAACATGACCATGGAGTTGCTAACATTTGAAATTTGAGGTGTTTTGGACCCTCCTTCCCTGCCACCTCCCCTCCCCCCACCTGTTGTCTGGCCCAGGCCTTGTGCCTTATGCAGTTCTCCCCTTCTCCCTGGTGCAGTCCAGTCCCCACACAGGCACTTGGATCCCCACAGCTTAGAAGTTAAAATCAGTGTGGTTTGGGGTGGAACTGAGGAAGCCTTTTTTGGGAAAAGGGACACTTTTATCCTTCAAAGCTCAAGCTCAAGGATAAAAGAGAAAGAAAATTTTCCCAAGCATTTCCTCTGGAGCCAGACATTGGGAAAAGCACTTTTACATCCACTGCGCATAGTAGGGGATTTGTGAATATCTTTTGAATAAATGAATTACCCATCATAGTCACCCCATTTTAGAAAAAAGGTAACCAAGAAAGAAGTAAGGTGACTTTTCTAGGCTCATAAGTCTGACACTTGGGAGTTATCTCTATGTCTCTAATCCCCTATCATCCGATTTTTACTGAGTCCTAGACATATCTCCCATCCACCCATTTCCTTCCAGCTCCTCTGCCACCACTTTGCTCCTGCCACTGTCATCTCTCATCTCAAGACTACAGTGGCCTCTTAGCTGGTCTATGGCTTCCACTATTGTTTCCCGAACCCATTCTCTGCACACAGCCAGAGGGATCTTCTTGAAGTCCATATCTGATTATGGCAATCACCCTGCTTAAAACCTGTCAGTGGCTTCCATTTCACTAGGATGAAATTTAAACTCCTTACTGTGGCCTACCCAATTGGCCTCTTTTTTAATGTCCTGAACAGACCTTAGGGTCTTTGTTTATGTTCTTCCCTCTGTCTAGAGCCCTCTTGCCTCCTACTTCTCATATTCCCCACATTACCTCCTAGGGCGCCTTTCTGTACTGTGGAGGTTGGCAAGCAAAAGACCGTGTTTCCCAGACTCCTTTGCAGCTAGATGCTCTCATGTGAGATTTGGCTCTTCCAAATGAGATGCTTTGGCTCTTCCTGCTGGAAAGCAAGGCAATAGTGATGTGTGGGGTTTCTGCAGAAGCTTCCTAGGATCCAAAGTCCAGCTCTGGGAACCTTAGGGTCAGTTGCTGACAGCAGCTCTCTGGCCAGCTGCACAACTACTGTGTGTGTTCCTTTTTTCTCTTTTCTTGTTAAACAATTTATTTTTATTATTTAAAAATTTTATTTTATATGTCATATTTGTTCATTTCAGGTGTACAATTCAATGATTTTCAGTAAATTTATCTAGTGGTATAATCGTCACCATAAATCAGTTTTAAAACATTTTCAGACCTTAATATGACATAGGAAATGGACACAATCTCTGTGCCCATTTACAATTAGTCTATCTCCCCACCCTCCACTCCAGGCAACCACTACCTACTTTCTCTCTATAGATTTGCCTATTTTATACAAATAGACTCATATAACATGTGGTTTCTTGTCCTGGCTTCTGCCAATTAGCATAATGTCTTTGAAGTTTTTGTTCATGATGTAGCATCATAGTTTGTTCATTTTTATTGCTGTATTCCAAGCAGTCAGATTTTTTTTTGCTCAATAATCCCTATGGCAACCTCTTCATTTCCCACCTTTCTAATTGGAAACAGAGAAATAACTTCCCTGGCAGGTTGTTTCTGTGATATCATTCTACAGGTCTGCTCCCCAAGCAGGCTGATAGTTTGCTAAGTGTCTAATTCTGACACCAATAGTCAAAATAGTCAACAATGGGTACAAGACAGGCATCTGCCAATCAGGTCATGTGTCCATCAGAAAAGATGGATTCTGGTACACCTGTGAGGCCAGAGCAGCACAAGGAGCTGAATGCTTGCTGTGCTCGCCCTTTCCATTTAACATTTTCAAAATGTTTTGTTTGTTGTGCTGAATCCTGGTGATTCATACCAGGCAATTCCTCCTCCTCCTTAGTTGCCACTTCAGACAATACTTCATGGGACATGGCTCTGCATCCTGTTCCTTCCTTGCAGCTATTACAATTTGTAATTTTACCTGTCTTAGGTTGGGTTCTCCAAGCACCACACCCTGAGATAACACTTGAGTGCAAGTAGTTTACTTAGAGGGTAAGTACTGTTCTGGGAGTAGAGGCTGATTCAGGAAAGCGAAGGAAGTGAATGGGCATGCGTTAGACAGCAGGTTTTTCTTGGGAAACTGTAGCACAAGCTTCAGAGTTGTTCCACTCCACAGGGTGAGGAAGCTGGATGTTTTCTTCTGATTTCCGTTGATCAGGAGTTGAGGGCTGCTCCTGGGGATGTTAGCTTCCTGGCACTTCCAGCTTGCCCTGTTCCCTGACCACCAGAAGGCCCTTAGGTGAAGAATCTCAGGGTAACATTGCGTGCGCTGCAAAAGTAAGAGCTGAGGGGACAGGGTGAGGTACCAGCAGCATCTGCCACAGTCCTCTTGGGTGATTTCTTTCATAAATGGCTCCTCCCTCACCAAAATCTGTGCTCCATGAAGCAAGGACCACTTCTCCCCCCCAGCACTGAAGACAGTGCCTGGCACAGGGCAAGTTCTCAGAAAATAGTTGTTGAGTGTATGAATGAAGGTCACATGCATGAAGGTGGAGCTGAGGTTTGTGACCAGGCCTGCCTGATTCCTGAGCCTGAGAGGGAGGTAGTGTGGCTCACCCAAATGTTGTCGGGCGCTATGCAGTCACTACAAACCTGTGAAGCTGGCCCCTCTTTAGCTGACCCCAAAGAGGACCACAGAGCTGACAGCTTATGTTTCAACCTAGTGTAACATCCACACAATTACTCCACCTTTTAAAACACTTTAGAGGACACCAAACAGCCCTCTGCAGGTACCGGTTTTCACTCTGCCACCTAGAGCCTACTGTTTGCAGGGCCCTGTGCTAGGAGGCACTTTCCACCTGCCATCGGTACGTCCCTTTTATGGCTCAGGGAGGTGAAGAGACTTGCCTAAGGCTGCCCGTGTTGTGTAAATAGCACCACTGGGCTCACCCTGTTTCTGCAAGGCTCCAAGTCCTGTGGTCTTTCCTCTACCCATGCTGTTCCCCACTCAGGCAGCTGAAAAAAGCTGGGGAACATTTCTTCAAGGAGCTGCTTCTCATGAATTCAGCAAAGCAGACTGTCCTGCTTCCTCTAATAGGTTCTTTAATTAATCCTTTCTACAAACCTTATTTTGATTAATTAAATGCAATCAACGGACTAGTTTGCTGAGAGATTCAGTTCCTGCTCAGTCCTCTTGAGTGGCATGAGAACATGTGGGACTTCTTACCTGAAGGATGTTAGCAATTAGAGCCCATTTCAATTGGCCAGTATGAGCTGACTGCCTTGGAGAACATCAATTAGCTGAGCGGTGAAACTGTGCTGAGAGTTACGGGTTACCAAGGGGACCCGTGTTCAATGCCAGAATTTAAGTGACTCTAGTCTTTGGGGATCAGCTTTCCTGAATTGTAGCCACGTTCTGGGCCTGGTAATTATTGGCAGGCTGATTAGGTCTCGTCCACTGTGGAGAGTGACTTCCTAATCGCCAGCTGCTGGGGAGGAGAGCTTCCCAGCACAGGCAGCGACACAGGTATACCCAGCTAAGGTGCCCCAGGAAGGCATGCACATGTGGGCACAGCTGCTTTGGGTCTGCAGCCAGAGAGATGGCACAGGGCACATGCTGGGCTCAGCCCCGTCTCCCTTGGGAGACACACAAGATCTCAGGGCTGCTCTGGGGAGCATGGAACCCAGGCCATTCTTGAGAGGTTGAACCGTATCTCTGAAAGGATGCATAGCCTGGGAAGAAAAGGGTGCCCTTACTAGCGCCAGACTCAGAGTTAATAATCCTAACAGTGAGTGTTTACTGAGCACTTACTGTGTGCCAAGTCATTCAACCCTCTCTAGGAGGGAAATGAGGCACAGAGAAGTTAGGTAATTTGCCCACATGTTTCGGATTTACATCCGGACAGTTGAACAGCTATAGAATGCCGCTCTCGTGTTTTATATACACCAGTGCTTCTCAATGTTGCTCTGAAGATCCCTGGGATCCTAAGACCCTTTCGGGGATCTGCAAGGTCTTCACTTTACTGACTACATCTCTCTGTGAGGCCAGGTTTTCTTCAGCTACCTCAACCAAAATTGAACATGTTGATTAAATGCAGAAGCAGGTAAGAGAATCCAGGTGTCTTCTATCATCAGACATTTAAAAAAATTGTAAACATGTAAACCACTGCCACTATTCTTCCCTAAATGGTTTTTTTTGGAAACTGTATTTTCCATAAAGAGATTTTATTTATCTTAGCACATAACGGATTAGTTATTTTGTAATGAACAAATAAACATTTTAAAATTCTTATTTTAATTTCTAATATGGGAAATATCAACAGATATGATCCACATAGTCAAAAGTTCTTTGGGGGCCTCAATAATTTTTAAGAGCTTCATTGGTCCTGAGATCAAGTTGGGAAGCGCTGCTATACACTCTCAGAACTGACAGTATTCTGGTGTGCTTAGCACTCTCTTCAAAGTTCTTTATGTATTTTGACTTATTTAGTCTTCACAGCACAAGGTAACCATTAAAATTATCCCCGCAAGGAAACTAAGGCATGAAGAGGTTAAGTACAATGGGACAGGGCAGAGTTCAGCCCCAAACTCAGGCCTCTGGGTTCCAGGGCCTGTGCTCTTAGCCAGCACTCTCCACCCTACCCCCAGGCAGCATTTCTTATACCTACTGGGAGGCACCTGAGCTAACGGCTTACCTGTTTCGATGGCATCGTCCTAAGTTCCTCATGATAAAGGCATTTCTGCACAGAGATACGGTGCTTTGCCCAGATCACAGAGCCAGGATGGGGGCTCCTTACTCCCCAGCTCTGAGGTGGACCCAGGCCCCACCTCCCTACTCCTGCCACTGTTGTTGGCTCAGGCGTGGGCCGAGCCAGGCTGATGAATGTCAGCTTCAGGACTTCTGCTGGAATTTTTGGCAAGAGGCTCTCTCTTTCCCTTCACTGCTAGGGTGCTAAACTGGTTGGTGCTGGCCTGGAGCTGCTGGAGACCGTTGCAAGTGCTAGTGCAGGGAAAGAATCTGTTTGAGAATGAAGCTAACTAGAAGAGAGTCCAGAGATGGAGAGAGAGAGACAGGTGTCTGGTGGCTTTGAGCATATAGATACCTTCGGCCTTTCAGGTACCCGAGCCAATAAATTCCACTTTTTCTTGAGTCATCTGTGTTTCTTCCTAATACAACACAAGTTTTAACACAGTCTATAAATGTCACACCATTTTAGAATGTTTTCAAGTGGTGCATACTCCTTCCTTTCTTTCTCCCACCCTACTTGCCACCTGCTTTTCAGAACCGCTGCCCAGGTTCCAATCACTGTTTAGTGTAGTTTCCCTGCAATCCCTTCCTCCAAAGCCTAACTGCTCCTGTCGATAACTAACATTGCTTAAGGCCCAGCTAGGCCCTTTTCCACCTCTGCTTGTTGCTTGGTTGACTCCAGATACCAACTTCCTTGGCTTTCGGGATTTCCTCTGTTTGCCCTCCGGACCCCTTCTCCCCACAGTCTGCGTCCACAGTCTGGTCGCTACAGACTGCCCACCCCGTGTAGGTTCCCTGTTCCTCCAGGTTCCTGTGCAGTTCAGGAGATCAGAGGCAGGGTGGAGAGGGAGGTTGGGGTGCTTCTGTTCCTCTCCTTCCCTGCTGAAGCTTGGGCTTCATTCCTCCTAGGCCCCAGCTCCCGTGCAGCCACCCATTCCAGCAGCTCCAGCCCTCTCTGTGTTCTGGCAACACTGCCCCCTTTCTCACCCCTTCAGCCTGCAGGGCTCCCCCACAGTTGCTCTCCTTGGGGTGTTGCACTGCCTCATGTTGCTTCTACCTCTGCCCTCCCCGGGATAAAAAGTCCCATCATTAAGCTCTCTTTAGGTACCCCTTGCAGTGGGCAGCTGTTTCCTGCCAGGGTCCAGCCTAACTAGTAGACATAACAATAATAATATAGTGAAGACAGGCCAGTCTGGCTTTCAGAATAATGGAAGACTTTAAGTTTCCTTATTGTCATTAATACCGAGGGGAAATATTATTATAGCAGCTGTGTATACTGAGCACTCACTATGTGCTGCCTACTGAATTCAGAACTTTGCATATGTTATCACATGCAATCCCTGCAATGATTTTATCAGGTAAGTACTGAGATTATTCCCACTTTATAGATGAGGATGCTGAGATTCAGAGATGGTAGGACAGTTGTTGGAGATCACACAGCTAGTGAGTTGCTAAGCCAAGATTCAAACCCAGTTTTTATGGTCTCAAAGCCCAGGTTCTTAACCACTATGCTATAGATTGTGTGACAGAATCTGGAATCTAACTGCAGTTTGAGATTTAAATTGTGTCTCTGTCTTACCTTCCCAGCGGCCTTCTCTACTTTCACTTGGCCATTGCTTCTTAGCAGAGCCTTCCTCCTTCTCCACAGTGCCAGCTCCTGCTTCCATGTGAGGCTCTCGGACCCAAGCCTAGGGCAGCCCCTGGAAGGAGAGAGGACTCCTTTCCACGTCTCTTCTGCTCCTCTCATGACCCAGCTATGAACTCAGAGCCTGGCTTGCCTTCTCAATGGGTTTAGCCTTTGTCTGAGGAGACAGCAGCGCCTTAATATTAACCACAGTAATAGCAATAACTTATATTTATTGGTTACATACAATGTCCATGCTAGACATATTACATGTAGTGTCTCATTTTATTCTCACAAACAACTTGGCAATTTAGCCTCTACTGTTACTCTGTTTTACAGATGGGGAAACTGACCTCAAAGCCATTAAGTAACTTGTCCAAAATTGTGCAAGAAACCCATGGACAACTCATGACTTCAGTTTTCCTGATACCACGTGTGTTTTACTTTTAAGAGGTTTGACCATGATGTAGACACAGTTTCCTAACAAGTCATAGCCGAAGAAGCAGTTCCCAGAGGTACAGTCACGGAGAATAGGCTGTCTGTCCTCATGAGCCTCATGAGGTCTTGCTGTGTGTGTGAGAATCTCTAACTA
This sequence comes from Anoura caudifer, assembly GCA_004027475.1. Taxonomy (NCBI): domain Eukaryota; kingdom Metazoa; phylum Chordata; class Mammalia; order Chiroptera; family Phyllostomidae; genus Anoura; species Anoura caudifer. Next base: position 91,070 of record PVKU01000918.1, read on the forward strand.
AAGGGCTCTGTAAAGAGGGTCAGATACTGAGTATATATCAGTGTTAATAACTCAAGCCCATTTTAAGTATATTTTATTGATTATGTTATTACACTTGTCCCCATTTTCCCCCTTCATCCCCCTCCACCTGGTACCACCCTTCCCTCCAACAATCCCACCCCACCCCACTAGTTCATGTCTGTGGGTCACACATATAAGTTCTTTGGCTTCTCTATTTCCCATATTATTCTTAAAATCCTCCTGTCTATTTTGTATCTACCAATTATGCTTCTTAATCCCTGCATCTTTTCTCCCATTCTCCCCCTTCCCCCTCCCAGCTAATAACCTTCCATGTGATCTCCATATGTATGATTTTGTTCCTGTTCTAATTGTTCGCTTAGTTTGTTTTTGTTTTTTTATTTTATTTTAACTTTTTAAATAAAGACTTTATTTATTTATTTTTAGAAAGAGGGGAAGGGAGGGCAAAAGATAGGGAGAAAAACATGAATGTGTGGTTGTCTCTTGTGCACCTCCCACTGGGGACCTGTTCCACAACCTAGGCATGTGCCCTGACTGGGAATCAAACTGGTGACTCTTTGGTTTGCAGGCTAGCACCCAATCCACTGAGCCATACCAGCCAGGGTTCGTTTTTGTTTTTAGACTCAGTTGTTGATAGTTGTGAGTTTGTTGTCATCTTACTGTTCATAGTTTTGATCTTCTTCTTTTTCTTAAATAATTCCCTTTAACATTTCATGTAATAAGGGCTTGGTGATGATGAACTCCTTTAGCTTTACCTTGTCTGGGAAGCACTTTATCTGACCTCCCATTCTAAATGATAGTTTTGCCAGATAGAGTAATATTGGTTGCAGGTCCTTGCTTTTCATCACTTTGAATACTTTTTGCCAGCCCCTTCTTGCCTGCCAAGTTTCTTTTGAGAAGTCAGCTGATGGTCTTATGGGAACTCCTTTGTAGGTAACTATTGTCTTTTCTCTTGCTGCTTTTAAGATTCTCTCTTTATCTTTTACCTTTGACATTTTGATTACGATATGTCTGGTTGTATTCCTCCTTGAGTCCAACTTGTTTGGGGCTTTTTGTGCTTCCAAACACTCCTCTTGTTTGGGACTTGTATGTCTATTTCCTTCGCCAAATGAGAGAATTTTTCTTTTCATTATTTTTTCAAATATGTTTTCAATTTCTTTCTCTTCCTCTTCTACTTTTGGCATCCCTGCGATTCAGATGTTGGCCCTTTTGGAGATGTACCTGAGTCTTCTCATACTCAACTCATTTTTTAAAAAATTTTTCTTTCTTCATTCTGTTCTATTCTGGTTGAATGTTTATTTCTTCCTTATGTTCAAAACTGTTGATTTGTATCCTGGCTTTCTTCCCGTCACTGTTGGTTCCCTGTGGATTTTTCTTTATTTCACTTAGTGTAACCTTCATTTCTTCCCTTATGTTTTTGCCATACCCAATGATTTTTCTGAGCATCCTTATTACCATTGTTTTGAACTCTGCATCTGTTAAGTTGGCTATCTCCATTTTACTTAGTTCTTTTTCTGGGGTTTTGTTCTGTTCTTTCATTTGGGCCATGTTTCTTTGTCTCCCCAACTTGGCAGCCTCCCCCTATTTGTTTCGTGTATTAGGTAGAGCTGCTCTGACTTCCTGTCTTAGCGCACCTGTTAAGTTGTCTTAGATATTTGCCAGGGCGGGGCAACCCACTTCACTGCTTTGTGGTGCTGTAAGTGGGGAAGTGTCAGAGAGGGGACAATACCACTACCTGGCCTCTAGAGGCTTGCCTGACACTCGCCCCATTTCCAGCCACTTCACCCACTTCCTCTATGCAACTGGTGCCCTTCTAGCTGCTGCCCTGGTGATGATTCCCAGAGTGGGTGGGCTTGCATGAGTTCTAGGACTGTTTGGGCCCTTTAAATGGACTCTCCTAAGAAACCAGCAGTTTTTTCTGCCACCCCAACCCCCACTGGTTTTTTACAGCCAGCAGTTGTGAAGCTTATCATCCCAGCACTGGAACCCTAGGCTGCATGGTCTGTACTGGGGCTGGGATCGCTGGCTCCCAAGGTATCTCTCCAGATTTTTATCTACCACAGGTGAATGTGGGACCACTCATTCTGCCACTGGTGTCGCGCCTCTCCGTGCCAAACTGGTCCTCTGCAACCCGGCTCCCTGTCTCCACCCCTCCTACCTATCTGGATGAATATGGCTTCTTTAAATCATTGGTTGTTGGATTTCCACACAGTTCAATTTTCTGGCATTTCTGGGCATTTTTGTTTTGAGATTAGTTGTGATTCTTCTTGTGGTTGTGAGAAGAGGAGAAGCTTGTCTACCTACACCTCTGTCTTGACCAAAAGTCCTCAAGCCCATTTTTAGAGACAGCCTGGATGTTTCTCCCTTCAGAACTTGTGCGTCTGTGCTTCTCTCTAACCTAGTAATTCCTCTTGATTTTATGTTTTAAATCTCTCAGCACATTTCTGGTTGAAGATGGCTGATTGATCACACATGGCTAGCTTCTTCCTGAATTAACAATCAAGAATGACCTTAACATTTCAGGAACTTGCACCCCAAACAAGAGACTAAGAAAAGAAAAAAAATGGCCCCAGAAGAAACAGAGATAATTCTGAAAACAAGAAAAGATGTTTTTTAAAAAGAGAGAAAGAAAAAAAAAAGCCCTGGCTGGTGTGGCTCAGTGGATTGAGCACCAGCCTGTGAACCAAAACGTTGCCAGTTTGATTCCCAGTCAGGGCACATGGCTGGGCTGTGGGTCGGGTCTCCAGTTGGGACTGCATGAGAGGGAACCAATCTGTTAGATGCAACCAATCTGTTTTTCTTGCACTCGCCTTCTCCCTCCCTTCCCCTCTCTGAAAATAAATAAATAAAATCTAAAAAATTATAAAAAGAAAGAAACTGCCTTCTAACTGGTATCCTCAGACAGATAAGATGAAATATAGCATCCATAAAACAAGTACAAGATGATATAGAAATGAATCAGTCAGGGAACAAGAAAAAACTTGGAAATTAAAAATAGGAGGGCCAAACACCTAACAAATTTAATCACCTTTTCATTTTCATCCCACTGCCCCAGCCTTAAATCCAGGGAAGCTCCTCTTCTTTACCTAGTCTATTGCCGTTTCTATTTCCCCATTGCATGTTGTGACTTCTGAATATCCCTCTTTTTGGCTACCAGGGTGGTTTTTTAGAAACAAAAACTTCACTATGTTCTCCTGCTTAAAACCCCTGATACTCTTCATTTCCTTCACAATAAGGGCTTTTCATATTTAGGATCTGTGGCAGAGACCAGGTTAGTTGCCTTCTCAACTGTTTCTTCTTGGTTTTGCTTAGGTATCAGGTAACCATGCATCTCTGAAGAGATGACTCTCCATAGGTCTAAACCAATCATGAAAATTCCATTTTTTTGCCATGTGATCTGTTTAGGGGTATTTGTGTCATTCAGTGAAATATGGGGTGTCAATGGGAGAAAGAGGGGGACTTCGGAGAAAGATTTCTTTACTAATAAAACAAAGGCATCATGGGGGAAATAATCCCTCTTCTGCTTGATGTCATAATATTCTCAAGTGATATCTGGAACCCTGGCAGCCATTTTGTGACCACAGGGCACGAGCCTAAGTTAGAAGTCAACCCACAGGGATGGCAAAGCAGAAAGAGCGATACATCTGAATCCTTGACAATGTCATTGGGCCACACAGAATTAATCAACCCTGAAGCTGGCCCACCTCCAGACATCTTGCTATGTGGAATAATAAAATTGACTCATTGTTTAAACTAATTCGACATGGGGTTTGTCTCACTTGTGGCCAAAAGCATCGAACTGCTATAGAACCTGACATTTCAGCCTTGTCATCTGCCACCTCCCAGCTCTCATGCTCCCCACCCTTTGCTATCACTTCTCTTAGCCGTGCACTGTCCTCAAATATGTCACACTCTTTCCAGCCTCTACCATTTCCATCCCCAGCATTCTGTTTACTGAGATGCCCTTTCCCACTTACCCTTTAAAAGCCCATGACTTAACGATATTAGTGCCTCTGGGATATGCTTCCAACACCCCTAGTTGGGTTGGATGACTCTCCTCTATGCTTCCAGCTCCTGTTTTATTACAACACCAGCCATCAGGGAGCATGTCTGTCCTCCACTGAACTGTGAGATCTTTGGAGGGGCAGGGGGGTTATGTCACTAGCATTCAAGAAGGCTTCTTCCCATCTCCTTTGTAAGTCATGTCTCGAAATAGCCTCCAAAGTTCTGCTCATGTGTAGGTGTTTGTGCGGTAAAGTGAGCTGGTTAAAAAACACGTTTTGGAATCCAGCAGACCTGGGTCTGTGTCTGAGCCCAACCACTTGCTAGCTGTGTAGCCTCTACAACTAACGATCTCTCTGTGTCTCAGCCTCCCACCCATAAGAGAGAGACAGCTAATCTTAGGGTGTTATGAAGATTAAATGAGATGAGACATGAGAATCATTTAACTCAATGCCAGGCACATAGTAAATTATTTATAAATGCTAGCACTTGGGATTATTACTTTATTAGTTTGCATTTAATTCTTGTTTGGGGAAGGGTTTTGAGCTTTTGTCAAATTCTCAAAGAGGCATGATCCAGGAAGGCCAAGCAAGATCCACTGGTTTGGGAGTAAAAGGATAAGTGGGCCTGCCCTCTGGGGTGGGGATATCGTCAGAAGTGTGCACACCTTGCTTTCGTGTAGTCTGCCAGCTACTCAACTCTGCTGTGGAGTCAGAATGCCCGCTGCCCAGATCTTACCATGATGAGTTTCCCATTTATAATCCCTCCCTCAAAGCCCAAGGTCCCTGTGACCTGAGGGCCGGCACCTGCTGAGAGCAGAGCCAGCAAGTAGGGTTCCTGCTGCCTCTGCCAAGGACACCCATCACTAGAGCAGAGGGAGGCAGCAGCTCCGACAGGGGGTGGGCAGGGGCTGCAGCTCCTTTGCATCTGGGCCTGGTGACTCAGGGAACATCATGCTTCTGATGACGGCATTGTCAGTGCAACCGTGTGGCTTTGGCCCCCTGGGCTGGTCAAGAACAGGAGGCTCCAGCAAGCTTGGGCAGAGCCAGGATTAGGACCCCCCCCACTCCCCACCCTCCCCACCCCGTCTCTGTGCTCCAAACCCTTGCAGGGTGGTGGGCAGGAGTGCACATCTGGTGTCAGGACAACCTGGGTGGATCCCGGCTCTGCCATTTTCAAGCCATGGTGTTAGGCAAATTATTTCTACTCTCTCTATCCTAGTTTCCTTATCTGTAAGAAAGGGATACATAATCATACCTGAGCCCCTATTCCCCTACCTTACAGAGAAATCATTTCAAAAGTTGGCTCTGATTATGTCACCCTTGGGCTGACATCCCTCAGCAACACTCCCAGCCCTTAGGACAAAGGCCAAGTTCCTTGGTCTGCCATTCGAGGCCCTTGGTGAAACAGGTGCTGCCCATTGCCCCTGGCTCAGCTCCCACCACCCACCCCATCTAGCCACACTGTGCAGACCAAACTATTTCTCTTCTTAGCCAATATAATACTGCCTCTTTGCCTGGAATTCTTCCTGCCTCTCTTTTTGACCTGGAAAATCCCAGCTACAGACTTAACTTCCCCTTCAGGAAGTCTTCTGGCAACTCCTCTGTGCTCCTACCCTCCACAGCTGGATAGACCTGGCCCCAGAATCCTGGGGTTCATTTACAGTAGTGAATCTCAGAGTGTGATCCAGCATCATCCAGAAACTTGTGGGAAATGTAAATTCTTGGGCCCCCACCACCAGACTTACTGGATCAGAAACTCTGGGACCAGGATCCAGTGATTAGTGTGAAAAGCCCTCCAAGGAGTTCTGACACTCAATTTGAGAACCACTGGTCTAATCCAGTCCTCTGGAACCATGCTAGATTTCGGCATTGAAGTGCCTCATCATATCAACGGCCTTGGGATCCCAGATCCCGCACCTGCTGCAGAAGGGAGGGTCCTGGCTGAGTGGCGGGCTCCCCTGAGTGCCTGCAGCTAGCTAAGGGAGTTGTTACAGTCGAGACTTTCCCCCATCACATGCTGTTCTCCCACTTCTGGGAGACACTCAACCAATTTCAAATTGTAACTTTCTTTTATTGGCAAAGAAGAGATTTCGGCACCTGTCTCGTTTATTTCTAATCAGTCTTTCATCTATTCCAATTCTGCCAGGCTGCAGCCTGCTGGGTTGAGAATTGAAGGACTGGTCATCTGCCTCTTCAGGAAAGCCATTAATTTCATGTGGCTCCTCTCAGACATGCCAAATGCTGTCTGGAAAAAATACTTTTCTCCTCTTCTTTTGCCTAGCACCCGCCCCGTGTGGCTCAGGGAGCCGTGAAGATCTTAGGAGTTCAGATGTTTTCTGAACATGGCTCTCCTCCCATTAGAACAGCCATGTCCCCCAGTCCCTGACCCTCCACTTCTGAAGTCTACTAACCCTTCTTACTAGGCAGGTCTTGCTGTCACTGACTCCAAACCCGTGACATACCAAGAACAAGTGTTTAATCTCTGTTTTACAGCTCTGAGAACTAGCAAAGGGCCAGGCACAGAGGCACTCAGAAAGTGTTAGTTTGAAGAAAATGATTGAAAAGGGTGATTAATAATAACATTTGATATTTAAAAACGAACATTTTCTCAGAGGCTTGTGTTAAGTGTCTCAGATATATTCAAACACCCAACAACCTTACGAGATGTATCCTATTTGATTCCCATTTTTCACATGAGAACAGTGTAGCTCAGAGACATCAAGCCATTTGCCCAAGGTCACTTGGCAAATACGTGACAGAACAAGTACTTGAACCTACGTGAACTAATTGTATATAATCGAGGGCTCGCTTCCTGGGTCATCCCTCCAGCAGCGTTGCTTTCTGAGGGGGCAGATGTCACAGGAAGCACCTAGCTCCTGGAGATTCACGATGAGTGGGGGCAAGGTGTGAGGCGGAGACAAATGATCCCTGCGACTGTGCTCTGACGAAAGACTCCTGAAGACCGCTGGGGAGGGGGAGGAGAAACGGGCAGGAGCTGTGCTCTCCGGAGGAGATGCTGGTGTCAAAGGCAGCAAGTGCCAACAGGTCTGAGTAAGAGGCCGCTTTCCCAGCACCAAGCTGGGGTTTCTTTTAGAGCAAAGCTTTGAAAACTGATGACAAGCCAGGAAAAGACAGCCCTCACCTACGCCTGCCGCCAAAACATAGTTGTTGACTTAATATGCCTCTTTCTTTCTCTTTCCCCTTAAGCCTATCATTATTTTAAATATTTTAAACGTATTCAAGTAATAAATTAATAGCATATCATTAAAAATTTATGTAATATACAGATATGTAGAGCAAAAATTAGGGTCTCCTTTTGTAACTCCCACCTCCCACTATCCCTCTGAAGAGGCAGCCACAGTCCACAGTTTGAAGGTGCTTAGCCGGGCAATGACAGTGAGAATGAGGAACAGAGTAGGGGCGGTGACAGAGGGCTGTGTTACCGCTGGCCATCGCTTCGGGATTATCCTCGCAGCCTGCTCACGCGGTGCAACCAGTTCACAGAGTGCAGTTCTCTCAGGCCTCCACATCCCACACACCCTGAGGAGTGGTGTTTCAAGTCTGGAAGCCGGACAGTGTTTTAAAATGTAGATTTCATTATTCAGGTGTGGTGAGGCTAACAGATGGAGAGACTGACATTGAAAAGATAGTTTGTTAGTTTGTTTCTCACAGTTCCTAAGAAGAGGGGGCAAGCCAAGTCAGGCAGGGCCACATGGGGAAGTACCAGGGGGGACAGGATCTGACATCTGGCTTCTGTGTGGAGAAGGGATGCAGAGGGCAAAGATGCCAAGTGTGCTTGGCACACAGTAAATCCTCGGTAAGCATCAGTAGAAAGGATGCACATGGAGTGTCCAAAGGCAAATACAAATTCCAAAAGTAGTTGCCTCTGCATTTGCATATTTGTATGTATTCACATGAACACACACTCTCACACTGCTGTTTCCTGTTGTTTTACATAAATGCTGTGTCCTTCTACTCTGCTCATTGTTCCCAGGATATGTTTATTGATTTTAGAGTGAGCGTGAGACAGAGGAAGGGAGAGAGAGAGAGAGAGAAACATTGACATGAGAAACAAACATTAATCAGCTACATCCCGCATGCACCCTGAGCAGGGATCAAACCCACAACCTTTCAGTATATGGGATGATGCTCCAAGCAACTGAGCCACACAGCCAGAGTGTCTGAAATTTTTTTTTAATACCACAACATGAAATGGCATTCTCCCTTATCATCATGTTAGTCATCAGAGCTCTCCCCTGTTCTTTTTAAATCAGGGTAATGGTTGATGTATGGATGCATCACAATAATTTTGCATCCCCTGTTGGCGGATATTTAGGTTATTTCCAGTGCTTCTCCATTACAAACAATACTATAATGAGCAGTCCTGCTCCTGTCTTTGTGCAGATGTGAGAGTTTCTGTGGAATAAAACACATAAAAGTGAAATTACTAGGGCAAAAGCCATGGACAATTAAAACTGTAAATACTGCCAATTGCTCTACAAAAGGCTGTGCTCAATTTGTACTGCCTCCACAGTGCATGAGATTTGAGAATACTCATTTCCCCACATCATTTCTAACACCAGATATTATCAGCCTATAATATTTTTTAAATTAACCTATTTCTAAAATACACCCTACTTGATTCCAAAAGCAGTTTGAAGTGGATTTTACTCAAAGGCACATGAGGAAAGCATTCTAAAATTGTGGTTAAATTGTGTAGACTCTACAGTCAGGCTATTTAGATTTAAATCCCAGCAAAAATACTTAAAGGCTGTGTGACCTTGTCAAGTTTCTTAACCTCTCTGTGCTTTAGGTTCTTTGTGGTAGAATGAGAATAATAAGGTTGTGGCTTATGGTAGCCATAAAAATGTGCGTCTGAGGTTTTCAGGGACAGGGAGTGTCACTGACTGGCTCAGCTGCTGTGCTCCGAAGGAAGCACAGCATTCACATGGGGACTAGTTCCCTGCCCGCTGCTGCTCCCAGACCAGCTGAGCAACTGAACGCAACAGGCCCCTGTCTGTGAAACAGAACTCTCCATGGTCCTCATTCTTACATCTTTCACTTCCTTCTTTGACTTTCTTGCCTCTCTTTATAAGAATCCTATTCCCTGGCTGGTGTGGCTCAGTGGATTGAGCACCAGTTTGCGAACCAAAGGGTCACCAGTTCAACTCCCAGTCAGGGCACATGCCCGGGCTATGGACCAGATCCCCAGTTGGGGGTGCTCCAGAGGCAGCCACACAGTGATGTTTCTCTCCCTTTCTTTCTCCCTCCCTTCCCTTCTCTAAAAATAAAATAAATAAAATCTTAAAAAAAAAAAGAATCGTCTTCCGACCACAATGGAGGTGTGGGTAGACACACTGTGCCTCCTTGAACAACCAAAATAAGGACAACAAAAAATTAGAAACAAAAAGACAACCAGGACTGACAGAAAATTGAACTGTACAGAAGTCCAACAACCAAGGAGATAAAATAGACACATTCATCCAGACCAGTAAGAGGGCCAGAGTCAGACAGCCAGCCGAGGGGTCTCGGCAGGAAGAAGTGGTGGCTGGTAGACCTGAGGTGCAGGGTGGCATCGGGCAGACCCAGTGAGGCACACAAGGTGGCTGGCTGACCATGGACACACATTCGCATGCAGATAAACCAGGCAAAGCTGAGGAGCAAGACAGACCGCGCAACCCAGGGCCCCAGCACAGGGAAATAAAGCCTTAAACAATGATTGAAAACACCTGTGGGGGCTGAGGTGCCAGGAGAGACTTCAAGCCTCACAGGAGAGTTCGTTGGAGAGACCCACAGGGTCCTAGAATGTACATAAGCCCACCCACCCAGGAACCAGCACCAGAAGGGCCTGGTTTGCTTGTGGGAAGTGGCAGAAGGGACTGAAATCCAACAGAGAGTGGAACAAGCACCATTGTTCCCTCCCCCACATACAGTATCACAACCCAGCAGACTGGGTTGCCCCGCCCAGGTGAACACCTAAGGCCCTGCCCCTCCTACGTAACAGGAGCGACCAGACTCCATCCCCCCAAAATGGCCCAAATGGAAGAACAGATCAAAGCCCCAAAGCAAATACATCTAAGTGACCAAAAGATAGCCAACCTATCAGAAGCACAGTTCAAAGCACTGGTGATCAGTATGCTCACAGAATTGGATGATTTTGGTTGCAAATTAGATGAAAAAATGAAGGCTACACTAAGTGAAATGAAGGAAAATGCATAGGGAACCAATAGTGATGGGAAGAAAACTGGGACTCAAATCAATGGAGTGGACCAGAAGGAAAAAAGAAACAATCAGACAGAAAAGAATGAAGAAACAAGAATTCAAAACCACGAAGAGAGGCTTAGGAACCTCTGGGACATCTTTAAACATTCCAACATCCGAATTATAGGGGTACCAGAAGGGGAAGAGGAAGAGCAACAAGTGGAAAACTTATTTGAACAAATAATAAAGGAGAATTTCCCCAACCTGGCAAAGGAAATAGACTTCCAGGAAGTCCAGGAAGCTCAGAGAGTCCCAAAGAAGGTGGCCCCAAGGAGGAACACACCAAGGCATATCATCATTACATTAGCCAAGATTAAAATGAAGGAGAGAATTCTAGAAGCAGCAAGGGATAAGGGCACAGTCACCCACAAAGGAGTTCCCATCAGACTGTCAGCTGATTTCTCAAAAGAGACCTTACAGGTAAGAAGGGGCTGGAAAGAAGTATTCTAAGTCATGAAAGTCAAGGACCTACATTCAAGATTGCTCTATCCAGCAAAGCTTTCATTGAGAATGGAAGGGCAGATAAAGTGCTTCTCAGATAAGGTCAAGTTAAAGGAGTTCATCATCACCAAGCCCTTATTCTATGAAATACTAAAGGGACTTATCTAAGAAAAAGATAAAAAATATGACAGTAAAAATGACAGCAAACTCACAGTTACTAACAACCACACCTAAAACAAAAGCAAACTAGGCAAACAAGTAGAACAGGAACAGAACCACAGAAATGGAGATCACATAGAGGATTAGCAACAGGGGAGTGGGAGGAGGAGAGAGGGGGAAAAGGTACAGAGAATAAGTAGCATAGACGGTGGGTAGAAAATAGACAGGGGGAGGGCAAGAATAGTATGGGAAATGTAGAAGCTAAAGAACTTATGACAAATGGACATGAACTAAAGGGGGGAATGTGGGTGGGAGGGGGGTGCAGGGTGGAGGGGAATGAAGAGGGGAAAATGGGACAACTGTAATAGCATAATCAATAAAATATATTAAAAAAAGAATCCTTGCAATTACATTTAGGGTCCACCTGTATAATCCAGGGTGATCTCCCCATCTCAAGATCCTTAACTTAATCACATCTGTAAAGTCCCTTTTGCCATATAAGGTAATATTCACAGGTTTTGGAGAATGGGTTGCAGGCATTTTAGGGGCCTTTATCAGCCCACCACACTATCCATCTTTCCTCTTTTCTTCCAGGGATCAGACCTGCATCGTGGTCTGGTGACTTTCACAGTTACCTCCAGATAAAGTACAGGATATTCAGTTAAATTTGAATGATGGGTAAACAGCAAATAACTTTTTAATGTAACTATGCATTAAACATGTTGCGCAGGAAATGATGCATTGTTTATCTAACATTCTAATTTACAAGGTGTCCCCTGTTTTTGTTTGCTAAGTCTGGTGCACTTACTTTTGTTCCTTTCCCGTTTTTCTTCACAGGTATTTTTCCCAACGTATCTCTTTCATGTCTAACCCCATCCTGGTGTCTGTTTCTCAGAAGACCCTGACTAACAGGTGATGAGAATTAAATGAGGAAACTCACAGAAAGATCACAGAGCAGTGATCTGGTCCCCAGGAAGCAAAGGTTTGCGCTTAGCAGGTAGACACAGCCAAATATTTACCAGTTGATGTGTGAACCTAGGCCTGTCTAACTCCCCAGCCTGTGCACCCTCCCCTGCTACCTCAACCCTTATACTTGTTAGGCACTCAAACCCCATTTCATGAGAGGTGTGTGTATTTGTTTGCATATTTACAGACTATTTCTGGAGGATGCCAAGGATTGGTGGTTGCCATGGAGAGTAAGTATGAAAGGGAGATGCACTTTTCACTAAATGATCTTGCCTGCCTTTTGAATTTATGCCATATGAATGTTGTCACCCATCACAAACTACAGAATTTTAAACATATCTTATTTATTTATTTTTTAATCCTCACTCCAGGATATGTTTATTGATTTTAGAGAGAGAGGAAGGGGGAGAGAGAGAGAGATACATCGATCAGTTGCCTCCTGTACACGCCCCAACTGAGGATCGAGCTCATAGCCTAGGCATGTGCCTGCCCGGGGATTGAACCCACAAGGTTTTAGTGTATGGGATGATGCTCCAACCAACTGAGCCACCGGCCAAGACAATTTTAAACGTATTTCAAATTAAACTAAATTCATGGCAGTTTTCATATCTTGGAGACCCAAATTGTGCCAGAGACCTGAGCTGGAGGCCCCTGTACTGCCCAAAGTCCTACATCATTCTTGAGATGCATTGGTTTGGAGACAGAAAAGTTCCCACCACCTCTGTTCCTGAAGGCACTTTTGCAAAGCCAAGTTCCTACCTCAGGGCCAAACAATGACTTCAATGCTGGATGATGCTGTGGGCCTCCCCAGTCATTCCAGTGAGGGGCTCTCCACCCATGTAGGTGCTTCTTTGGGAGGCAAGGAGACTGATGTGGAGGCGGGAGAATACCTCCCAGCTTCTCTCACATTCTGCCTACCAGCAAGGGAGAAGGAAGCAGGACTCACGTCAGGGAGTTGGACTCACAGAAACTCAACATTTAAAGAGCTTTGAAGGCAAGGGAGGGTAGGAAAGTTCTCCCTGACGTGCTTCCTCGGTTTATGCCTGCATGCCTCCAGGGATGGGGCCCTTACTCCTTCAGAAACAGCCTGAGCAACAGCCTTCCTAACCAGCACAGCTCTGCAGGGAAGAAGGCATCTTTTGGCAGAGACCTGGTGCCCTGTGATTGTCCTGTGGTGTCCTGCGGGCCCTTGTTCTGTCTTCTGGCCCCTAGGCCCTGTGAGTTTGCTGCAAAGTTGCCCTGTGAGGCCTCTCCCAGCTCCTCTGGAGACTTCCTAGCCTCCCACTTGCCCTGGGCTTGATCAGTCCGGCTCTCTCACAGGGCGCAGCACCTAGGGACCGGATGGACAGTCAGCACATCTTCAGAAAGCACCTGCTGGGCTGAAACTCAGTGAAAAGGTTGCTTTCTGGGCCTACCCTGACTGAGGCCCAAGGAAGCACACAGAGGGCAGTGGGCCTCCAGTGACCCAAACACTGGGTGCCCCCACATCAGTTCTGCACCTCTCTGGCTTGGACAGGGCTGGGCACTCTAAGCTAAAGTTAGAACACTGGCACTGGTGTCTTCGGCTTGGACCCTTTCCTCCATTAATCTATTGTTTCTTTTTAAAAAAATGATTTATTTTTAAAAGTGGAAAAAAGATCTGGAAGATCCAGAGGTAGCTACTTTTACTAGTTTCTTGGGCATTCCCAGAGAGATATTCTAAGCAGTTTCAGCATGTATGTGCTGTCCTTGACTTGAGAGAGGATCCCCTCGCCTCCCTTTATGTGCCGCTGTAGGAGGCAGTCTCTGTCCCCTGATCCTGCATGCCCACGGAGGCCCCTCTCTGCTCCCTCCCAGGGGTGGTGAACATACTCCGGCTCTGCAAAGAATGATTCTGAGTAGTGCATGGGTCTAGGTTTTAATAACGTAGCATTTATTTAAATGCATATTAAAGAAAATAGACAAGTACATCCAACCCATAATTTCATATCTGCCTAGAATATGGTTAAATTTAAAAGTGAGTTGTGTTCAAGGTAAATAATAGGCAGTTTGTAGGTAGGGTGAAATTGCACGGAGGTACCAGGACAACTCGGAAGCTTGGAAATGCTGCTATCACCTGTAAGAGGTGGATCAGGAAGGGCAGACGGGTGCTCAGTGCTTAGAAAGAGCCCATCAGTGGTTGGTGGAGGAAGACAGAGGCTCCAGGGTTGTGATTGTGATTCTCCATCTTGGTTGAACATTGCAATCACATAGTGTTAAAAGTCCTGATGTCTAGGTTACTTTACAGATCAAGCTGAGGGGGTGGGAACAGCATCATAAATCTCACCAGGAACAGCTGAATGGTTCCCAGAGCTTCCCTGAGCGTCTCAGGAGGAGGCGAATGTTGGGTGTGCCCTGCGGGCGGAGGAGCCACATGCTCCCATCGTGGTGAGATTTGCTGGGGGACTGGGGGGCTGTCAGCTGGATGGCGGGGTAAGAGGTTGGCCAGCTTACATAAGCTGTGTCCCAGGCTCATATTACCCGTTAGCGTTAGCGAGAGGAAGCTATTTAAAGCGGGCGGCCGGGAGGCATGTGGGAGGACACTAGGCCTGGCTCAGGGGCTCAGGATGCAGGTGGAAGACGATGCCCCAAATGCAGATCCTCCAAGAGCCGCCCAGGCCAAACAAAAATAGGAGCCCAGGGCAGAGGAGGCAGCGGCCAGTCACCCCCAAGGTGTGGAGGAGGCTCTAATTAAAGTGCTTAACGCACTTGGTGGTATTCCTATTTTTGTCCTGGCTAAAGTTTTACCCATCCTCGTGCAATTAGTCTTCTGCTTCAGAACTTGAAGGTCTTTCATAATTTATCAAGTTATTTATTCAGCAAATAATTCCTGGGCCAGGTCCTATGTAAGACACTGGATGATAATGACAAAAACAATAATAGCTCACATTTATTGAGCGCTGACTTTGTGCCAGATACTGTTCTTCGTGCTTTGCGTACATTAACTCACTCAATTCTCATACAATCCTTTGAGGAGGGATCTTATTACCCCCACTTGAAAGGTGAGGAAACTGATGCTCAGAGAGGTTAAATAACTCGCCCAAGTTCTCACAGCGAGGACATGACTGGTACCTGACTAAGAGCAGTCCTTCCTTTGGAAGGCGTCTGTGCAGTGACAGATCCAGGAACCACATGTGTATCTAGGGACTCACTAGGTCCCCAGATGAAGCGCCCCTGTGATGGGGAGGGCAAGAGCAGGGGGGACAGTGTGCCTGGATCCCGAATTCAGGGTTCACAGTTATAAGAAATAACAGGGCAAGAGAAGGGAGACCTGTGAGTTGTCTGTGTTTGCTCTGCCATGAGGCAGGGCGGGGCTGAAGGCATCAGGTGCTTGGCCCCCTACCCTGTTTCTTACATCAGCTTGTTCAAGGGGAACAACTGGTTTTCCAGATGACCTGGGTCCAGCCAGGGGCCTGCCCCAGTCCTCTCTCTTCATGGGGAAAAGCAAACGTGAGAGAGCCTTTCAGTCAGGAGGCCCGAGGCTTTCCACGCTGGCTCCACAAGCCACGTACCCCCTCGGAGCCTCCGCTCCCCCATGTGTGGATTGGTGACTGACACCCACTTGAAGGGTCATCCTTTTCTTCAGGATATTGCTAGGTGTCTGTGGTAGATGGAGCACAAAAATGGCCACAGTCTCTACCTGTTATGGGCTGGATTGTGTTCCCCCAAAATTCATATGTTGAAATCCGAATCCCTGAGAAGTCAGAATGTGACTGTATTTGGAGATATGGTCTTTAAAGAGGCGATTAAATTAAAATGAAGCTATGACAGTGGGCCCTAGCTGAATATGGTGTCCCCATGAAAAGAGAAAATTTGGACACAGCCAGGCACGGAAGGAAAACCATCTGAAGACACAATGAGAAGACAGCCACCTGCAAGCCAAGGAGAGAGGCCTCAGAAGAAACCCATCCTGCCAATACCCTGACCTCGGACTTCTAGCCTACAGAACTGTGAGGAAATAAATTTTTGTTGTTTGAGTCACCTAGTTGGTGGCACTTTGTAATGGTAGCCTGCACATTGATGCCTACCCCTTTGTGGTTCCTCCCAGAAAGGAGAGGTCTGTTTCTCCTTGGATCTAGGTTGGTCTTGTGACTTGCTTTGGCCAATAGAAGGCAGCAGAAGTGACAGTGTGATAGTTCTGAGGCTAGACCTCAAGAAATTATGCATGCTTCTGCTTGCTCCCTTTTTGTGAAAAAACCTGGGCTGGCCTGCTGTAAAATGAGAGACCACACAGAGGAGAGCTCATTTAACTTATTCCAGTCAAATCCACTCTAAACCAGTCAACTCCCAAACATGTGAGAAAGCCCTGCTAAGATCAGCAGAGCTGCATACCTGGTCTGCAGTTGATCCCAGATGTATGAGAGGGACAAACCAGACCAGAAGAACTGCCCAGCCAATCTGTGAATGTATGAGCAAAAATACACACTTATGTCACTGAGCGTAGGGGTGTTATTTTAAGCCATCAAGTTTAGGGGCATTTGTCACACAGCGATAGCTTACTGGTACAGCTTCCATAAAAAGGGATCTCTGCAAACAAGCCTCCCAACACTCAGTTCAGGTGGGCTGGTGTCTGGCCAGAGGAAACCTCTCTTTTCCCAGAAGATGCCCTGTGTACTGGTGATTTTGAGGGGCTTACTGGGAGAGGACAGAGGGCCTTGAGAAAAGGAAGGAAACTGCTAAGATGACAGGCCAGTGGGAGTGTGGGAGGCTGCTCAAAGGCAGAACTGAGCTGGGTTTTAAATCTCACATGAAAATTCTGTATTACAAATGACAAATTCTATAGCATGGGGTTAAGGAAATTACCTGAACGACATAGGCTGAGGGTAGTTCCCCAAGGAAATGGAGATGTTACCAGTAGAAAGGGGATTGTATGCCAGCCAAGAAAGAGCAGGAGATGCCCGCTCAATAGTGATGATGATGATGATGATGATGATGATGATGATGGTGTTGATGTAAAAAGGTGAAAAAATGATAAGGAGGAGAGATATGGGTACTCACAACATCAGTGGGAGGAGCCCTAAAGGTATAGGGTAAGTCTTGGCCTCTCCCAAATTCTTCTCCATTTTGTTTGCTACTTTTGGGGTCTTCTGCCCCTCACAAGTGTGCTATGGTAAGCCATGCTGGGTCATCTGATCTATTGGGCAGAAGGATACTGGGCAGAAGCGCAGCCTTAAAGAGAGGCTGGGACAACATGAAGTATCCACCCCTCTTCATACCAGCCTGCTAACACTGGGGACTTGACAGCCTGGCAGAGGCTCAACTTGAGGCTTTTTTTCACAGGGCATACACCTCCTCTGAGAAACAGCCTGAGGCAGACATGGCCAGCTGTCCACTGGAGACCTGTGCCTGTCTTGCATGGCACAGAGCTGGTGTGGGATGTAGTTGCCCAGTCAGGGACGACAAATCCCAGCCTTCCTTACATCTGGGAGGGGCTGTGTGACTGGTTCCTGCCAATGAAGTTATGAGAAAGTGATGTTCTGGTTCAGGTGGTTGAAAATAAGTGGACTTTCTCCATTCTCTCTTCTTCCATCTCCTGGCTGGACATCAACTCCTGGGTAACCTTGGAGGCTGTGTGCTGAAGGTGGCAGTGCCTTTATTACTCTGCACAGAGAGAGGTCTCTTCCATCTCCTCCTCCACCCACCAGCCCACTGACCAAAAACACCTGCAGTGGTCCTTACATGTTCAGTTATGGTACCAAAATATTGGGGTTGGTTTGTTACAGCAACTAGCATCATCTCATTTAATGTGTCCATGGCTTCATAAAAATAATGACAACAGCCGACCTTTACTGATTGCCTACATAGTCAGAAACCATGTGACTTGTGTTAGGTGCACAATCTTTACCCTCACAACAGCTCTGCAAGGTATGGATTATTAAGAACCCCATTTTTTGTATGCAAGCTCAGAGAGATACACCAACTTGCCCAAGATCACACATTCCTTCACTGAGTCCTTCAACAAACATTTACTGAGGGCCTGTTACGTACTAACACAGTTTGAGGCTGGGGATACAGCAGCAAATGAGACCAAGTTCTTCCCTCAGGCAGGTGGCATCCCAGTTGGAGGAAGGCAATCAATAAACATGCGCACATATGCATAGGTAATGAGGAAACTTGACATAAGGCATGGGCACAGAAGGTAAGAGGCATTCGGTGCTTGCCAACAGCCAGGTTAATGGGGCTTGCAAAGTGCACAAAGGAGGCCAGTGCTTGCCCAGTCCTGAGAGTGACTGCTCCCTTAAATTTTGCACCCCAGGCTCCTCGCTTGCCTCACCTGATCCCAACTCTGCCCTGTGTGAGATGGGCTATTTTGACAGTGTGGTCAGAATGAGGTGACATATGTGCAGGGGCCTGAGGAGGTGTGGGAGAGAGGCATTTAGGAATCTGGGAGAAGACTGCTTCACACACAGGACCAGCAGGTGCTGGAGATGGAGCGTCCACTGTGAGTGTGGGAGCAGGAGGCCATTGTGCCTGCATACTGGGCCCTGGGGGAGGGTGCTGAGGGGTGAGTCTGGGTGAGTAAAGAGGACCGGGTTATACCAGGTCCAGTGGGCTGTTGTGAGGACTATGGTGGGAGCCAGAGGAGGGACATGGGGAGCAGAGGCTGGGGTAGGTCAGTGAGAGCAGAGGCAGGGATTACAAGGAGGAGCTGCAGCAGTCATCCAAGTGAGAGATGGCTGGGTAGCAGCAAGGTGAGAAGTCGGCATATTTCAGATCCATTTCAAAGCAAAAGCCAATAGGACTCACTGAATGGATTTGAAGTGAGGTGTGAGAGAAAGAGAGGGGTCAAAAATGACCTAAAGAGTTTTGCTTGGAGCACCTGTCTGAACGGAGCTGCCATTTACTCCAATGAAATGGCTATGGAAAAAGCAAGTTCGGGGATGGGGTCCCCAAGAGGAAAGAACTCATGGGCCAGCCCTGTTGAAGGCACAAGGCCAGTCCTGTGCCATGCCATCTGAGGTGCACACTGTCATTGACTGTGCAGAGGAAATCCTACCTGCCAGAGAAAGGGGTATCAATTCAGTAGTGCAGGGGCTTGGTAGGGGGAACTGACTCTCCCACCCCAGGCTGCTGTGGTGATCACCCTCCTCTGC
This sequence comes from Anoura caudifer, assembly GCA_004027475.1. Lineage (NCBI taxonomy): Eukaryota > Metazoa > Chordata > Mammalia > Chiroptera > Phyllostomidae > Anoura > Anoura caudifer. Next base: position 110,031 of record PVKU01000918.1, read on the forward strand.
TAGATAAGCAGATGGGAGCATCTGAAGCCATCAGACAAGAACCAGCAGAACCACGCTGTCTTTGAAAACCTGGACTGTCTGCAAGGTTCTTATGTTTTCATATGGCGCCCCCTGGTGGCTAATTTGGCTTTTCCACAGCCCTCTGCTCACCCCATGTACACAGCCCGCGAAGAGTATAGTGTGTGCTGTGAAAAGGCGGTCTCTGGCCTACACCAGCTCCCCTCCCCAGAGACAATGACTGTTAAGAGTTTGTGTTTCCTTCCAGGCACTCAACATGCATTCTTTCAGCTGATACTGAGGATTTACTGTGTGCCAAGCACATTTAGCATTTTTTGCCCTCCGCATCTCTTCTCAACACAGAAGCCAGAGGTCAGGTCCTGTTTCTCCCCTACTCGGAAACCTCCCCTGACCCCCCACCTCACTCATTGTAAAGGCCCAAGTCCCTACGATAGCCAGGACCTGCCGTCCCCCTTTGAACTCTCAGAACTTCCTCTAACTCCCTCCCTCTCTCCCTCTGTTCCAGCTACGTTGGCCTCATTACCATTTTTTATTGTGGTAAAATAGACCTTACATAATATTTATCATTTTAACCATTTGCAAGTGTGCAATTCAGTGTGACATTAAGTAAATTCCCAGTGTAGTGCAACCAGCACCACTATCTACACCCAAAACTTTTTCCTCATCCTCAGCAAAAACTCTGTGCCCATTAAACACCAACTTCCCCCTCCTCCTCTCCCCCCAGCCCCTGGCAACCTCTATGCAATTTTCTGTCTCTGTGAACTGGCCTATTCTAGGTACCTCATGTGAGTGTAATCATACAGTATTTGTGCTTCTGTGTCCGCCTTATTTTGCTAAGCATAATGAGAAAGTTCCGACCATGTTATAGTATATACTCGAATTTCATTCCTTTTAGGGCCAAATAATATTTCATTGTATGGATAGACACACATTTTGTTTATCCATCCATCCATTGGTGGAGACTGGGTTGTTTCCACCTTTTGGCTATTGTTCATAATGCTGCTATGTACCTGGGTGTTGACCTCATTACTTAGTCTTCAACCTGCCAGGTACACCCCTGCATTGAACATTTTGCACTGGCTGTTCCCTCTGCATGGAATGTTCTTCCCCAAGCGATTGCCAAGGCTTGTTTCTCTCTACCTTCAGGTCCTTGTTCAAACAGTGCCTTCTCAGTGAAGCCCACTCTCCCCACGCTACTAAATGCTGCAAGCCCATTCCCTTTACTCATTTTCTTCTTTTTTCTATAGCATTTACAACTTTTAATATATTGTATAGTGTACTTATTTGGCATATCTATTTTTTTAGTGTCTGTATCTCTCTTTTAGAATGCTGTCAAGTTTAGCTCAGGTACCCATGCAGGCAGGTGCTCAATACCTAGTTTCCTGAATGAATTTAAAATCGCAGACCTGAGTCAATTTCTGAGTTACGTATTTTAAACTGGAGTCACATGACTAATGTGTTAGATGCTCTACACATCAAGCTCTCTTAAATGCCTTAAATACTTAAAATACCTCATACACAAATCTGGGTTGGAATTAGGGTTAACTTCTCAACTGGCAGAGCGCACACATCTCCAGAGAGTTGGCTCGGCAGAATGGGATCTGAAGCTGCGGACAACCAGTGTGGTTTCTTCTCATGACCTGAGGACCATGCTGAGCCCTTTATTCTTGCCCCTGGCCCGTGGACCATCCTGTAGGTGTGTGCGGCACAGCCAAAGGGCTGAGTGGGGGCAGGAATCTAGCTCATGACTCTCATCCAGGACAGAACTTGAGTCCTGGCACAGGGCTGCATCTGTTGAAAGGAGAGGGACCTCCTTTCCATTTACCAAAGGCTCCTATGGGCTGGCAGTGGGATTGCTTTGTCAAAGGAGGTGCCAGCCCATGGCCTGCAAATTGGGTGGCGTTGTGGCTCACATGCTCCCAAGTCAATCCTGTATTTTCTACTTTTCAGGTCTGCTGAGGCTGCCACTCCCTGCCCCACTGGGGCACAATGAATGTGGTTACTATTTGATGCTATTCTAAGTTCCCATCTGGCAGAGCAATGACTCTCAAAGATATTCCCATGATAGCAAATTGGATCCTCACACTTCCTATGGCAGTGTCTGACTCAGCTTGACACAACTGCCAAGGCATTTGAATGACACCTCCCTTCCTTTTTCTTTATTTAACAAATATTTACGTAGTTCTTGCTATGTGCCAGGCAGTGTTCCAGCACTTTGCAAAAAAATTTTAAAATATTTTATTTTTTATTTTTAGAGAGAGGGGAAGGGAGGGAGAAAAAGAGGGAGAGAAACATTATTGCGTGGTTGCCTTTTGAGTGCCCCCTGCTGGGGACCTGGCCTGCAACCCAGGCTTGTGTCCTGACTGGGAATCAAACTGGCAACCCTTTGGTTCTCAGACCAGCGCTCAATCCACTGAGCCACACAAGCCAGGGCCAAATATTAACCTATTTATTCCTCCAGCCTAGGAGGTAGGTACTATTTATTAGGAACCCATCTTACATATGAGGAAACTAAACCTCAGAGAATTGAAGTCAACTCACCAGAATCACACAGCTACAGGACTGAGACAAACCCCGGTGACTGGCTCTGGAGTCTGTGCCTAGAACCACGATGCCTGACTACCTCTTAACTTTTTTTCTGTTGTTCTTTTCTCCTTCTTTCCCTCTCATTCTTTTCTTCCATTTTCTGCTTTCTTTCTGACCCTGAGCAGCTGCTGCTTGCTTCTCCTGGCCACCACCCAGCCTGGTATATCCTTTGCCAATTATCTAGACCAAGCCCTCCCCTCCTGCGGCCCTACCAGTCCTTCCATCATCACTCTCATTTCCCTGTGCCAGCACATGGGATATGCCAACCTCTACCTCCTCAACCTGCCTAAGCATGACCACAGTGGCAGTTGGCAGAGGCCTGGGGACCTGGGGCCAGCCTGGAGGGAAGCCAGATCTTTGGGGTGTGACATGCTGTGCTGTACACCTTCCCCTGACGTACACTTACCCACATTATGATTTCCCTTTCCTGTTCAAGGATTTCAACATGATGCCAAGACATCTTGTGCTGCTTGGGGTGAACTTAGACAATAAGGGGCCAGAGAGAAACAGAGACAGAGACAGAGAGAGGGACAGAGAGAACCCTAAGGTGGAAGGCAAAGGTGAAGCGAACCAGCAATCTGAGATTCTGCCATTAGACATGGCTCTCTACGGTGCTGAGGAAAAGGAGTGCCTTAATATTATCACTCCAAGTGTGAGTGAATTTTTCTAAGTTTCTCGAAGGATACATGTCCTTCCCCATGGCCATGGCTGTGCATATGCTAGTCCCTTGGCCTGGAAGGCCCTTCCTGATCTCTGAGGGCTCTGCTCATGTTGCCACTCCTGGAAAACCTTCCCCGAATTCCTACAGGGGATTTCATCAACCTTCCCTTTCATGCCACAGCATCTGCTCTCTCTCTCTCTCTCTCTCTCTCTCTCCCACTAATTGACTTATGAGCTACTGTGTCCTCTGCCAGCTGTAGCCTCCTTGAAGACTTGCCTGATTTGGATCACATCCTCTACCTCTATGCCTGGTACATGGCTGGTCCCTGGAAAATGCTTAAAAAGATGCAGGAAGGCTCAAAGGTCAGGCCTTCACAGAGGAAGAAAAAGTGTGGGGGATGCAAAAGTCTCAAGACAATATGACTCTGGGTTCAGCACTTACCAGCTGTGTGGCCTTGGGGAAGTCACTTAACTTCTCTGTGCCTCAGATTCCTCACTTATAAAATGGGAACAATATTAGTTTGGACCACAAAGGGTTATATGAGAGTTCAATGCGTTAAGACATTTAAAGCACACAGAACAGTGACTGGCATGTGTGAATCATTCAGTAAATATTAGTCATTATTATTATTAAAATGAAACTAGTAAAAGTTGCTCAAGTGATTTTTTAAAAAGATTTGATTTATGTACTTTTTAGAGACAGGGAGAGGGAGGGAGAAAGAAAGGGAGAGAAACATGACTGTGTGGTTGCCTCTCGAGCGCCCACTACTGGGGAACTGGCCCACAACCCAGGCATGTGCCCTGACTGGGAATTGAACTGGCAACCCTTTAGTTTGCAAGCTAATGCTCAGTCCACTGAGCCACACCAGCCAGGGCACAAAGGTGCTTTGGTTGGTTAAACTGTAAAGTATACAGGAAGGTCTTTGCCACCATCATTCTTAAAAATATTAATAGAATAGCAGTGGCTGATCCATCATGATTTCCAGTATTAATTCCCAAGCTACAGGCCACATTGCTGCTTTTTTGAGCAAGTGAAATGGTAAATGTGATACTGGCTTTTCTAAATGCTAGAATGACAGGCAAAATCATGATGGTTTAACAAAAGGTTCACATCCTGTCCTGGCTGGTGTGGCTCAGTGGCTTGAGCACCAGTCTGTGAACCAAAAGGGTCGATGGTTAACGGTCACTGGTTCAATTCCCAGTCCGGGCACATGCCTGAGATGCAGGCCAAGTCTCCAGTAGGGGGCGCTTGAGAAGCAGCCACACATTGATGTTTCTCTCCTTCTCTTTCTCCCTCCCTTCCCCTCTATCTAAGAAGTAAATAAATCAAATCTTAAAAAAAAGTGCATCGCCTGGCTATGTGCATGGCCAGTTCTGGGACTCACCCAGCACCAGACATTCAAGAAAGTGTTTTTACTCCCCAGGTCCTGACTACTGGGAGCCAAGGCAGGAGCTGGTGATAGAGAAGCAGAGCGGGGTCTGTTATTTTGCTTTTGGCAGGTTGGCAAGTCTCTTGGTTGTGTCAATACACAAAGGGGAGTCATTGCCCACTTCTGCCAAACCTGTAAAGTTAAAAAAAAAAATTTTTTTTTGGCTATCAGATTGAAAAAGTAAAAGAGCTTGAAAGTCTTTGGAACCCATTTTATCTGTACAGATGGGAAAACTGAGGCCAAGAGAGGGGAAGAAACTTGTTGAAAGTCACACAGTAAGGCATGGCCAGGACTAGAACCCAGTTCTCTTGCCTCCTAGCTTGCTACCCTTCCACTGGCGTTTGCCTTCCAAAATCTCAATGCTCCCCATGCTGGGAGTCCCATGTCTTTAAATGGAAGGTGATAGAGGCCCAGCAGAATCAGTGCTCCTGTTCAGAGGTGGAGCCACACTCCAGCCCCTCATCTCCAACCTCCCTCAGTCCCTGATACCTGCCAATCTGTTTTCTGTATCTGAGCTCAGTGTTGTGTATCTTTTTAAGATGCCACATATAAATGAGATTGTATGGTATTTGTCTTTCTCTGTCTGACTTATTTCACTTAGCATAAATGCATTAAAAGTCCATCCATGTTGTCCCAAATGTCAAGCTTTCATTCTTTTTTTATGGCTGAATAATAGTCCACTGATTCATTCTCTCTCTCTCTCTCTCTACACACACACACACACACACACACACACACACACACACACACCACATCTTCTTTATCTATTTATCAATTGATAGACTTAGGTTGTTTCCACATGTTGGCTATTGTTAATAATACTGCAATGAATGTGTTGGGGTGCATATCTCTTTTTGAGTTAGTGTTTTCATCAGCTAAATGTTCAGAAGTGGAATTGCTGGGTAATATGGTAGTTCTGTTTTTAATTTTTTGAGGCACCTCCATACTGTTTTTTCAATAGTGGCTGCATCAATTCACATTCCCACCAACAGTGCACAAAGTTTCCCTTTCTCCACATCCTTGCCAACACTTGTTATCTCTTGCGTTTTTGATAATAGCCATTCTAATAGGTGTAAGGTGATATTTCATTGTGTTTTTTGTTGTTGTTTGTTGCCCATGTGGGAGTTGCACTCCATGCCTTGGGTTTTCCCTTCAGTTTTGAGAAATAATTGACATACATCACTGTATAAGTTTAAGATGTACAGTATGAGCCCTGACAAGGTGGTTCAGTTGGTTGGAATGTCATGTCATACACCGGAAGATTGCAGGTTCGATTCCTGGTTGGGACACATATCTAGGTTACAGGTTTGATCCTCAGTCAAGGTACATACAGGAGGCAACCAATTGATGCTTCTCTCTCACATCAATGTCGCTCTCTTTCTCTCTCTCAAATCAATAAACATGTCCTCAGCCCTGGCTGGGGTGGCTCAGTGGATTGAGTGCCGACCTGCAATCCAAAGTGTCACAGGTTTGAGTCCTAGTCTAGGGCTCACTCTGGGGTTTCAGGCCAGGTCTCCAGTAGGAGGTGCATGAGAGACAACCACACGTTGATGTTTCTCTCCCTCTCTTTCTCCCTCCCTTCTCCTCTCTTTTAAAAAATGTCCTCGAGTGAGGATTAAAAAAGTAAAAGATGTACAGCATGATGCTCATACATTTGATTTATAATTTTTGTGAAATGATCACCACAAGAGATTCAGCTAACATCCATCTTCTCATACAGATATAATAAAAAAAGAATAAAGCAAAAAAGTTTTTCTCTTTGTAATGAGAACTTTTAGGATTTGCTCTTATTATACAGCAGTACTAGCTATAGTCATCATGTTACATATTACATCCCTAGTACGTACATATTTTATAACCAAAAGTTTCTAGCTTTTGACCAACTTTCTCCAATTCCCCCTCCCCTACCCCTTCGCTGTGATTTGCATTTGAAAATGCCACAGATTTGACTATACTGTACATCCTCCAGATGGATATTCTCCTTCATTCTAAGTTCCCACTCTTCTGTGGTTCTACTACGGATCTTTTCACATTTTCCAAGTCTCCTGAATATTCCTTTAATCTGTGGCTCTCAGGAACTTTAACTGACTCGAACTAATTTAGAACTGTAGTTGGGGGTGGGATAGGAGGTATTAAAGACCACCGGTGCCTCATTCATTGCACACCTTGGTCAAGATCTAAAGAATTATTACTGTATGCACAGGATTCCGTTTCTCCATCGGCACAATGGGTGGAGAGAAACCAGCTGGCTTTAACCTCTTGTACTTAACTACCTGAGACCTACAAACGTCACTAAATTCGGAGCCCACCCCGCTAGTTCCTACTGCGCCGGTGCGCCCAGAGCTGTCCGAATCTGTCCCCGCCCACTTCGCGCCCTCGAGGACTCGGCGCTCCACGAGCGTCTGTCAGCCTGCCTTCCGGTTTCGGCGCCGCCGCAGGCGTCCCTGCCGAGCGCCGAGCGGCCGATGGAGATGGTGTCTGTGGCTGTGTGAGAAACCGTGGAGGCCCAGAGCCTGGGCGGAGGACTGCACAGCCCTGCAAGCCCGCGCAAGTCCGACCAGGTACAGAGGGCCGGGCCGGCCTGGCATGAGGGGCGGCGGTGCGGCTCCCCCCAGGCGCGGAGACGGTGAGCTCTGCTGGTCTGGGATGGCGGGGTTGTGGTGGGTGTGACTTGGGTGGTGGGCGATGCGTCTTTCGGGCCGTCCGGTTCGAGGTTGAGTGCTTGCCTTGAATGGGCTCTTGTTTGGTTGCGTGGTTGGGGCGTGTACAGTTGTGTCTGGTTGTGCGGCTGATGGCTGGAGGGGTGGTCGTCTCCTGGGTAGTGATGTTCGGTTCTCTGGTTGTGTGCGACTGAGGCGTATGGGAGTCCGAGTTTGTGTGGAGTTGTTTGTAGCGATTTGTGTGTGTTTGTGAGATGTACAAAGTTGTCATATCTGCTATGTGGGGTTGAGTCTTCGTGTTGTGTGGTTTTGCGACGTGTGCATAGACGTGTTGAGACGGGCTGTGTGCAGTCTTGAGGCCGTGATGAGGGCGGCTGTGCGATGAGTAGTCTGATCTGCCAAGCAGCATTCAGGCTGCAGGTGTAGGTGCCAGGTAGGTAGGTTTTATTTTTACTTTTACATGGTTTATAGTGTGAGGGCTTGCATACCTTGTGGTTGTTGTGGGGTCTGGCTTGGTGGTTTGTGGTAGATTTCTGTGGCTTATGTTGTGTGTTTGATTATATGATCTTAGAGTTTTCTTGAATGTCTTCGTGGTTCGTGCCAAGCACTGGGCTAGACCGTGGGGATATGGTGGTGGGGAAAACAGACACAGTCTCTGCCCTCACCGAGCTTATGTCTTTGGTATTCAGCCACTTTATATTCTTGTGACTATTAATTGACATCAGTGCTGTGTGTGAAGAAGTACAGGGGCCGTCAGAATGCCTCAAGTAAAAGGCATTTGCTTGAGGAACTGAGGTTGGATTGAGATGTGAAGGCTGTGTGTGTATGAGTTTGATTTGTGGTTTTTAGGGGTGAGTGCACAGAAAGGAAGGGGGCTGTCAGAGTTAAGGCCTCAGAGGGACCACTGGCTGGGAGGGAACTGGAGCTGCTATTTCAGTGACTACTGGTCAAGGGGCTGAGATCTGCTTGTACATAATCACTGGGTTTCTTAGCAAAAAAACAAAAAACAAAAAAAAAAAAACAAAAACAAACGGGGATCTAGTGTTTCATTTGTTTATTTTCTGGGGCACTGTCACCCTGTCACCCTTCATCTTTGAGGACCTGGCAGTCCGTCGTTAGTGGCCCTGTAAGGCAAGTCCACCCAAAGCTGAGGGTTATATATTCCCGCTCACTCTGTGCTCTGGTTTCTGGCCTTGAGCTCTTGAGGAGAAATTCCTCTGCTTCTGTGGAATGGTTTTGTCTGGGTTCTCCTTATGGCTGGGAGTCTTTCTGAGGTGACATTGGAAGTGACTTTGCCATGGCCCAGTAAAACTGAAAATGTAACTTATTAAGCCTTGAATTGTTTAAGCACCAAATCCTTGTATATTTGAAGTAGTGAGAACATTAAGCTTCCTGCTCAGCTGTTACTTACTGGTTTATAAAATCTATTAAGTTCATTGGAGAGAAAGTGCTAAGTAGGGATTTTTATCTTTGATCACTAGGTTTGTAGTGCACCTCCTTAGACTGAGTTTGGGATTTTTGTTTGTTTTGGTTTTGTTTATTAGGGCAGACACAATCTATCTCTTTCTCATTGTTACATTTTTGACACAGATGCGAGAGTTCAGTATATGTGGTTGAGTAAATAATCAAGGTACAGAGAGAGTCAGAGAAAAACTTCTGTTTGTGGTTGAGTAAATAATCAAGGTACAGAGAGAGTCAGAGAAAAACTGTTTGTTGATAAGTACTTAAGACATTTTCCCTGTGGTATGCAACTTATGAAGTTGGACCATTTGGAACAAATGTTAGCAAATTGCCTTAGTATTGTGTTTGCTGTTGAAGTTGATATTTACTTTCTATGTTCAAGAATCTATGTTTCCCACTTTATTTAATAGTTAACATTGTCCAGTGATTTTTCTCATGCCTTAAGCTTTGTTTTTTCATCTAAGGATTTGAGAAAGCAGTTTGTGTTCTCAAACCTGTGCTGAACAAATATTAAGGATCCTTATTGAATTGTGAAAAAAAAAACAAAAGAGAATTCTCAGTTGCTGCTGATTTGCCTGATTGGCTTTTCCCCCTCTTATTTCCTTTCTCAAGGCTTCTCTCACTCCAGAGAGGAAACGTCATCCAAGGCCATGATGCCACTTCCCCATCATCAGTGTGCTGCTTGGTTAAGCTAATGCTGCCGGAACCCTGTTCCCTGTGGAGGAATCGCGCTGACTTGGCATGAGGCCCCTGCGTTGTGGGGGTTGAGAAGGATACTCCCATGGCTTCTCTGGATGACCCAGGGGAAGTGCGGGAGGGCTTCCTCTGCCCTTTGTGCCTGAAGGACCTGCAGTCTTTTTATCAGCTTCAGTCACATTATGAGGAAGAGCACTCCGGGGAAGACCATGATGTCAAAGGGCAAATTAAAAGTAAGAGGGGAGGGTCTTGCTTCTCCCATTCTGTCAGTGGGAGCTTTAACTCACGGGATAATTTTCATCAGCTTCCATGTTGCCACCAGAGCGTGATAATCATAAATTAATATTAATAGTTATAAACATACATCTAGTGCTTACTGTGTGCCAGATGTTGTTCAGAGTCTTCCATGCATTAGCTTCATTGAATCCTCACAGTAGCTATGTGTCTATGAGCCCCATTTTACCAATGAAGGTGTCTGACACAGATAACTTGCCCAAAGTCACAAATTATGCAGTGCTAGGCTTTGAACCTAATAAACACAATTACTGTGCATTGCTGTCTCTTGCTAGACTATTTATCTGACTGTCAGCCTAAGAAGGTTTTGGAGTGGAATTCCTTTCCTTTGCTGTGAAAGTGGAGGTATACTATTGACTCATTTACTTGTCACAAATTTAAGCCTTTCTGCCATCCTTCTTTCTTCAACTAGACCTTGTCCTCTGCAGCCCAGGAAAAGGAAGGTCATAGTTGAAAAGCTAAGAAAAACAACCCCAAAAGTTAAAACTTGGTTTTTGAGCTTCCAAGGACTCAGGTCCTGGAGAGTTGCAGGAAGGATTTTTCAAAGTAATTTTGTGTGCATCGTGTTCATTTCTTGGACTTCAGATTCTAATCCATAGATATGATGCTGCTGCTCCGGAACTCACTTCTTACTGACTCAGCGAACCTGCTTCTTACAGCTTGTAGCATTTCTGGAGGCAATGAGACAAAAGATCTGGGTTCTGTATTCACAGATCTTTGTTGGCTGGGAGGAAGAATGATCATAGATTCCTAAGTGTACTTTGGTTCCCACACATTGGGAGTCACATGCACTCTGTAATCAGCCACACTATGTTACATTTTTTAGTCCAGAAAAAAAGAGTTGCTGAAAGCATTAACACTTACAACATCCATCCAAAAACATGACAACTTAAAACATTTTCAAAATCCTGAGGGCTGTGATGGACCAGGTGGGTTCTGGCTATGAAGGCTGGTGCAGAGCCATAACTATTAGGAAGCCCCCCACCCTCCAAAAACAAAATCTTTTGTGCTTTACAGTTTTCAGAGTTTTTTTACATGTTATTTCATTTGATTCTCCAGCAACTCTGCAGGTAGGTGGTTGATGTCATTTTACAGAGAAGAAGTGAGACTCAGAGATGTTATATAACTTACCAAGGTCACACAGGAATTGGTAGAACTAGGCTTTGAGCCTAGGTCTTCTGTCACCTCAGAGTCTAGTGCTGCTCTTTCCACATGGCACCACTGATGATGTGAGGCCCTGTATTCCAACCATAGCATGTACTGCAGTCAGAAAACAAACAGATTACCTAAGTTTCCTCTGGACAGCTGAAGGGCCTGCAAGATTTTCAGTGAGTGTCCATACTAAGTGTCAGCTGAACCAGATCATATACTGTGGTATCACTAAGACTTTGATGCCAGTGGGTAGAGAGGTTAGAGAATGTTCTCAAATTCCTTTTATAGTACCCCTTTTATTAGAGGAAAATTGTTTAAGGTTATTTAGGGAGTAATAGATATGAGAATCAGTTTAGGGAATACTAAATAGGGTGGAAACATTCCTTGTGAAAGAAACTTCAGAGTATTCACTTGTTTTTCTCTCTTCATTTCCCCCCCATCTCTGCCTCAGAAGAACTAAGAGATTGAGTTAAGCATTCTTTAGTTGGGAAGGGGTTCTTAATTATGTTATAATTTTCTGTGTCTCAGAATCAGGAAAGCAAAGTTTTTAAAGATGGACATCAAAGATTTTTGAGAAATCCTTTGAAAAGCAGATAATGTCTTCATTTGGTCTTTTGATTTTGTAGAAATTTTATGACATCACTAGTTTAAGCAAGTGAAATATTAAAACCAAAATAGTGAACCTTGGTTTTGGAGGTAGTTTAAATAAGAAAATATAAACTGATCATTACTAAAAAGTAGTGGGTTCAGGCCCCAGCCCTGGTTCAGCTTTAGTTTAGGACATCTACAGTAACATAGACAAGGGGGGGGGGGGTTGGGAATTAGCTTTGGCTTCTGCTTTGTGTTTTTAAAAACATACGGGATTGTTCTTAATTGGCCCCTCTTGAAGGGCTACACCCACCCTGGGAAGGTTGCCAAACCAGTTTTCTTGCCTCCTAAAGGTTAAATGGCATGGACTGCCTGTTTAAGTTGACACAGTTTAGTATTTTTTTAAAATCATTTTGCCATCATTATTTATTTTTTAACTGTATTTTATTGTTTATACTATTACAGTTGTCACAATTTTTCCCCCTTTGTCTCCCTCAACTCAGGCCCCCCCGGACTCCTTCAGGCAGCCCCCACACTGTTGTCCATGTGTGTGGCTCGTGCGTGTATGTTCTTTGGCTACTCTGTGCTGCACTTTACATCCCTGTGACTATTCTGTAACTACCAGTTTGTACTTTTAATCCCTTCACCTTTTACCACCCATCTGGCAACCATCAAAACATTATCTACTATTCTGCTTCCGTTCTGCTTGTTTTGCTTATTTTGTTTTTTAGATTCAATTGTTGATAGATATGTACTTATTGCCATTTTATATTGTTCATACTTTTGATCTTCTTAAAGATGACCCTTTAACATTTCCTGTAATAATGGTTTGGTGGTGATGAACTCCTTTAGCTTTTTCTTGTCTAGAAGATTGCTATGTGTTCTTTGATTCTAAGTGATAGCTGGGTAGAGTAATCTTGGCTATAGGTCCCTGCTTTTCAACACTTTATTTCTTGCCAGTCCCTTCTTTCCTGCAAAGTTTCTTTTGAGAAATCAGCTGACAGTCTTATGGGGCTCCCTTGTAGGTAACAAACTGCTTTTCTCTTGCTGCTTTTGAGTCTGTCTTTGTATTTAACCTTTGGCAGTTTAATTATTATGCGTCTTTGGTGTGGGCCTCTTGACACAGTCTAGTCTTGTTTGCAAAAATGAATCAGTGTTTGCTAACTCCAAATTTCCTGTCTGCTAGATCCTTTGCTACATCAGTTCCTTTCCTCTCTCATGTTGTTAAGAAAGACTGCTTTAATATATTTTAGAGGGTCTCCTTTAGTTCTAGCGGACCTTATTTTTCCAGCTGGAGAAAGCCACCCTAGAGTAACTGATAATTGGGGAGTCTGCTTATTAGCTTGAATGTCTAACAGAGACATGTCTATAACCTTATTAATTTCACTCCCTGCCTGCCAAGCCCCTCCATATCTGCATTTACATTTCAAAAGCTATGGGTGTTTTTTTTTTAAGATTTTATTTATTTATTTTTAGAGAGAGGGGGAGGGAGTGAGAAACGGGGAGAAACATCAATGTGTGGTTGCCTCTCACGTGCCCCCTACTGGGGACCTGGTCCGCAACCCAGGCATTTGCCTAGACTGGGAATCTAACCCACGACCCTTTGATTCAGTCCGGTGCTCAGGCCACTGAGCCACACCAGCCAGGGTTATGGGTATGTTTTTAATGTTATTCAAGTGACAGAGTGCTTCAAAATCATGGGAACTCCATGAAGTATTGATCTATTAAGTATAAAAGAAACTATATTGTATTAAATCTGATATTTTCTAGTGGCAAAAAAGGACAGCAGTCACCCAAGATTTAAGGAGATTAATGAGAGCAACTTAGAATTGAGAGCAGATGACTGTTGTTCCATTTTAATAGCAGGTCCTCTCACCTCAGCCCAGGTGGCTGAACCCCTGTTCTACAGAGGTGCAGTTTTCAAGTCACTGCTGGCTGGGCAGAACTGGGCCTCTGGTTTCAGACATGAGGTTTCTAGTTCTAACCCTGGTGCTGATAAGCTTTGTGATCTTTCCCCCTCTTTGGTATCATGTCCTCATTTGTAAGTAGGGATACACGTGCCTTAAATGTGAGCACAATCTGGCATAATGTATTTGAAAGTACTTTGTTTTGTGCCTGGTACATGCAAGGAATCCAGGACGCATTCATTTTCTCTTCTTACCAAGTCTGGTGCTCTTTGTGTTATGTTTTCAGTATTATATTTGTATCTTGAAGCTTTTTGTCAGTATTCTCACTCATACATTTGGAAGCGAGTTGGGGAAAAAGAACTCTTATGTACAATTAAGCATTATGGAGAACAGCAACCCCAGGATGATGGTTTGGCTGAATCTCATCCTGGAGGTAAACAGGAAGTATTTACTCATGAGTCCCTAGGGTAAATAAATTAGTGTTGTAGAATTTGATTTCTAAAAAGTTTATTTAAATTAAGGTATAGTACACACATGAGTTTTTAGGTGTACAATCCAGTGAGTTTTGAAAAATGTATATACTCATGTACTACCTTCCCAATTAAGATATAGGAAAAAAACACTTGCATCGCCCTGGTCCCCATACTGATTTTGATTTTAACACTTCTGTTTAATTAGGCCTCTTACATTTGGCAATGAGCAGTAATTTAGCTCTGTATTGGGTACATAAACCAACTAATTGGTAATACTGACAAGCAAATGGATTGCTCTAGTATTTGTAGTATAGTGGCTGAATGCTTATTATTGCATTTTATTTGGGATCCAAAAATTTCTTGAGCATTTTTACGCAGAGCATACTTACTTCTTCAACTCTTGCAACTTGAGATTTCCTTGTACTCTTTACTGGGTGTTCTTCATGGAATTGCTTATGGTGTTTGTTCCTTTTTTCAAGGTCTTGTCCAGAAGGCTAAAAAAGCAAAGAACAGGCTGTTGAAACGAGAAGGAGATGACCGAGCAGAGTCAGGGACCCAAGGATATGAGTCTTTCAGTTATGGAGGGGTTGATCCTTATATGTGGGAACCCCAGGAACTTGGTAAGAAATTCTGTTCGTTCATTCAGCAAATGCTTATTGCACATCTCTCTGTTCTATGTAATGTCTTAAGAGTTGGCTGAGGAGGCATCAATAAACCAGAATGGTCTAAGCTTCTTGTGGACCTTATGTCCTGGGGGTGAGGGGCAGAAAATGGACAAGAATGAGCTGAGCAACTGCCTTGTGTTAGGCACTGCATTAAATGCTTTCCTTGTGCGCTCTCATGTAATCCTCACTGCACCCCATAGGGACCTGCCTGGGGTCAGACATCTGGGAAACAGCAGAACCAGGGTGGGAACCCAGGTCTGTGGCCTCAGCCCAGGCACAGAGTCCATTGACTGGGCTGTCTCCTCTCATACAGGACATTACCTACCTACTAAGAGGCACTGGTTTGTACAATTGATTTTATGAAACATATATTTATGGTATCACATACTTTCAAAATAATTTTCTTGGAATGAAAATATTCTAAAATATACTTGAGTGATGGTTGCATAACTCTGAATATACTATTGGGTTGGCCAAAAAGTCCATATGGTTTTTTCCCATACAATAAAAGATACATTTTTCATTTTCACCAATAACTTTATTGATTTGGATATTTTGAGTATGTTGGCTCTCTCCTGCAGGGTAGATGTTGATTGTTCTCATTTAATGTCTCGATTTGATCACAATCAACTTCAGCTGGTCTACTTGACCATGTAGCATCATCCAGCGAGAAATCTCCAGCATGAATCTTCGCAAACCACTTTTGACACGTTCAGTCACAGCACCTTTTCTATACACTACACAAGTCTTTTTTTGCATTTCAGTTGTGTTTTCACTTTTCTTGAAATAATAGTGTAATATGCTGAAAATATTGCGTATTTCTTCCATCTTTAATATTAAAATGACTGCCCAAAAATTCACCAATTTTGATTAGTTTTTTTTTAAATGCATGCTGATATGACAGCTGTCACAATACAATCTAACAAAATTGTTTCTGATGAAGTTAAAGACAACTAAGTGCTACTGGAGCCATCTTACAGAAAAAGCAAAGGAACTTTTTGGCTAATCCAATAAAATTGAATTGGTACACTTAAAAATGGTGAGTTGTATGTATGTGATTAATGTCTCAATAACGAAAAGGTCTTGCCACACCAGTGTTGCACTAGCTAATCTTACACGTCTGTTAACTTTTGAATGATAACAATCATGAATATATTATTTTCTCTCTATGCAATGGATCAGGATTCCTTCATAGTGCTTTATTATACTTTCATATGCGTTATCTTGTTCACCTGTCACAAAAGCCATGTGAGGTAGAATGCACAGTGACATTCATTTCCATTCATAGATGAGGAAACAGGCTCTAAGAAGGGAAGTATTCACGCAGCATCATCTCCCGTATTCTTACAGCGCCACTACAGAATGTGTCTTTTTGACTGGGGAAAGTCCTAGAACTGTGCTGTCCAATATGATAAATATTATTTTTTATAAATATTATATTTAAATATGTAGCTATTTAAATTTAAGTAAAGTTAATTAAAAATTACAAGTGATTTCTTCAACCATACACCAGGACATTTCAAGTGCTCCATCTCCATATGTGGCTAGTGGCTGCCATATTGGAGAGTAGAAACATCTTCATCATGGCAGGAGAAGATGGCTTTAAAAAGAATACACTACAGATGTAATTATGAGTCACACCTGAACACCAATTAGAACCATGAAAGAGAAGTTTCAGGCATATGAATCCTTGCTAACTTTTTGATAGTGTATCTCATGATTGCCAGTGTTAAATTATCAGGTGATTTTCTGATTAACTTGCCTGTTTGAACAACTGAAGGAAGTCACAAATTGCAGAAAGGTCAAGTGAATGGCAAATTTTAGAAGTTAATAATTTAGAAGTTAATAAGTCACCCCTAAGAACTTGAAAGTAAATTTTAATTAGATGTTAAGAGTATGGTTAAAGAAGAAAAGATATGTGGATGCTTTCTTAGTTTTTGAAGTTTTGTAAGATTTTAAAATCCTAAAATTTTTACTTTTAAAATTTATTGAGGATAAGCAGCAAGGTGGAGAGGCTGCCTCAGAGAAACGGCAAGTCATTTGTCTCCCTACCTCCTCTCCTTGCAGGTGCTGTGAGAAGCCATCTTTCTGACTTCAAGAAACACCGAGCTGCCAGGATAGACCACTATGTTGTGGAAGTCAATAAATTAATAATCAGGTTGGAGAAGGTAACTTTTGTTGTTTAAAGCAGTTTTTTTCTGCAAGTATACATTTTGCGGGGGGCGGGGGATTACATTTCTGCATCGTTGTGTGTTTTATATGTATGATGCTGGCTGTGTCTGGTGTTGGCAGAGAAACGCCTCACCTAGCAAGGTACAGAGCGTGTGATGGACAGTTTTAGCCTGGCTGCTTTTACTTGAAAGGAATAGCCCAGGTCGACAGACCTGCTGCAGAGCCAGCTTCCCTTTTCTTCCTATGAAGCCCACTTGGCTGCTGGAAAACCTTCCTGTCTTCAGATTTCCTCTTCTGGGTGTCCCAGGCATAATCACATGATGGGGCACAGTGCGCAGTATTCATTGGCAAACAGAGAAGCTGGTGACTAGGTCTGTGGGGAGAACTCAGCTGGCTCCAGCCTGTAGTGTGGGAACATCTTCGCTGGGCCATCTTGCCCTTTGGTATGAGAGTGCATGTTCCATGCCGCGGTCACACTGTTTTACTTTCACCCTAGAAATGCTTGTTGTATGTAAGCTGGATTGTGTGGTGAGCATGGTAGCAAGCCCAGGTACAGTTCTTCATGTGTTCTTTGCAGGACAGAGATATGTGGCTAGTTTAATTATCCAGGGGGACTGGAGAATTGGGAGTTCTCCACTGCTTTCAGGAGACACTGCCACCACATCTTAGCCTAACCCTGGTTACTGCTTAAAGGTCTGACACTAAAGAGATCGGAAGTGGGTCAAAGACAGGGAGGTGCTTTCTGGATTATCCCATGTGAAATTGCTTTTGTGACTTTGTGGGTTGGGATGACAGATGAGACTTAAGAAATGCAGACATGGTAATTTCCCCTTGATGCCTCTTGCCTGTGGAAAGTGTATTCATCGCCTGATTAATTCCATTTGGCACTGTCTTCTCCTTGTCAGCTCACTGCGTTTGACAGAACGAATACCGAGTCAGCTAAGGTCCGAGGTAACTCTTAAGAACTTCGCTCATATTTATGCTATTTATTTTCTCCCTGACCAGATGTCTTTTAAATGGCTTGCTTTTTTATTTGTTTGGTTTTTGTTTTGTTCTTCTCAAAGCAATAGAAAAGTCCGTGGTGCCTTGGGTCAACGACCAGGATGTCCCTTTTTGTCCAGACTGCGGTAATAAATTCAGCATCCGTAACCGTCGCCACCACTGCCGCCTCTGCGGGTCTATTATGTGCAAGAAGTGCATGGAGCTTGTCAGCCTTCCCTTGGCAAGTAGGTAACGTGGAGGTGGGACTGTGGACCCTAATCTCTTCCTGAGACTAGCTTGTTTGCTAATCACCACTGGGTGATTTCTTTTTAGCTTTTTTGTTTAAATTAATGGTGTTTGGGATCTTCATTCATTCACTTGTTGATTCCATGAAGCCCAGTACAGGCGAGGCACTGTGCTGGGGGCCATGGATACAATGTTCTGCAACAAGGGTTGGCAGACTGTTTTTGTAAAAGACGTGATAGTAAATATCTTAGGTTTTGTGGGCTACACATGGTCTCTGTGACCGTTTTTCTTTTTTTTAAACTTCTAAAAATCTAAAAACTGTACTGGGCTCAAGGGCTGTACAGAAACAGGCTGGACTGGGCTTGCAGGTCATATTTGCCTGCCTCTGGTCGGTAAGGCCTTGCCCGTTCCCCCAAGAAATTCAGCGTCTAGCAGGGGATATAGATGCACAAACAAATAGTTGCTTTATAAAGATATGAGTATGGTGAGAGAAGTTTTATCAGGCATCCAGGAGAGCTGACCAAATCTTTATCAGCTCTGCTTAGAAGTGGCAGGTGAGACTTAGAGAGGAGACTGTAGGAAAAGGTTAGGTTCTTGAAAAATGAGCAGTAAGCTAATTTTTTTCTTTGAGATGAAAGTCACAAATGGTCATTGTCATATAGAATAAACCATAATGTCATAATACAAGAGACGTTGAGTGTTTTGGAGGCTGGGGAGAGCAAAAGCGTGGATACTCAGGGTCCGGAGGTGATGTTCAAGAAGTGCCTTGAAAGGCAACTAGGATTGCAAAGAGATGGGGCAGGAGGGCATCCTGGGGAGAGTAGAGTAGGACCAAAGGCATGGAATTTGGAAAGCCCTGTGGAAGGTTAGTGGATGAGCAAACAGTAGTTGGGGGAGTGCAGAGGACATGTTTGAGAGTTGTGGGAGTGAGGTTACAAAGGTTAGATGGAACCAGGTGTCTGGAACTCTGAGTCCCAGCAGGTTAAAAGTTGTTCAGGATGATCTCATGGGCTTTTGGCCAGTCCTGGGACATTGGCATGTGTGCACTGCCCACTGACTGCGTGTGCTGTTGGCCGTGGAGCACCTGCACAACTTGGGGCAGAAGCAGACGCTTCCTTTGTCAAGCCCTGACATCTACCAGGCACACATTGCCTTGATACTTCCCCTTTCTCCTTGAGGCCAACTCCCTGTCTCACTTGAGACTTTATTAGCTATGTTTTTTTTGGACACTATTCACCTCTCTCCTCTTGGGCTAATCAACCAACATTTATGGCGTAGCTGCTATGAAGTGGCTTTGTTGTATGCATAAGGATACAAGTATGAATAAGACAGTTTCTACCCTCGAAGAGTCACAGATTCCTAGGGCAGCTCAAGGTGTACATAGACCTGTCATAAAGGGAGAAAGGGGGATAATTCTCCATGAGGGCCATGTGGTAAGAACTGCTAATAGGAAGGGCAGGTCATTTTTGCCTCAAGGAATAGGGGAAGGCTTCCTGGAAGACATGCCAGTTGAGCTGAGCTTTGGAAGATGTAGAAGTCAGGTATCTGGGAGTGGGGAAGGCTGTCAGGACGGTCCAGGGAGAAAGTGGGCTGTCTGAGCTGTGGCAAATGGAGGGGCAGTAGGTGGTAAGGCTAGGTTAGGGATGGGTCTCAGAACTTCAAAGACAGACTGTCCTAGGCTGTCTGGCTCTTTCCTGGCTGGCAGTGGGAGGCCCTCCCACCCCAGAACCTGACCCCAAGAAGGCAGAGGTGTGGATGCTTCTTGCTCGTAAGCAGAGGCTAGTCTTACCTCTTCAGCACCCGCGGACTCCCCTCCTGTCATGGGCAGTGCAGTGATGGGAGGCTGCAGGCTCACTGCTGCTTGTCGTGTGTTGTGCTTTACAGATAAGCTCACCAGTGCCAGCAAGGATTCCCTGAGCTCCCATACCAGCCCCAGCCAGTCACCCAACAGTGTGCATGGCTCCCGCCGTGGCAGCATCAGCAGTGTGAGCAGTGTGAGCTCTGTCCTGGACGAGAAGGATGATGACCGGATCCGCTGCTGTACACATTGCAAGGACACGCTGCTCAAGAGAGAGCAGCAGATTGATGAAAAGGAGCACACCCCTGACATTGTGAAGCTCTATGAGGTGACTTGCTGTGTGCAGTCCTGGGTCTGATCCAAGAGGCACATTTGGCTGTTCATTACGTACATGTCTGCAGATTTTGGAGAATGATTTGGGAAGTTGTTTCTTTGAATTATTTCTAGTTTCTGCTGAAGGGCCATGCATGGTGTGATTTCCCAGTTAGGGCCCTGGGTGAGTCACAGAGTCATCCTGGGTGTGGTGCTACAAACTTGTTCCCTCACTTTCTTGCAAAAGTTTTCTTTGAAAATGGAGGTTGGAGGCTTTGGTGGCCCAGGGGCAAGAGGAGAAAGAATGGTTGCCATGCAGTGTGGACAGGTTCTGTGGGTGTGGGCAGAAGCTGGAGCTAGTGGTGAACAGTGGGCCAGGAGAGTCCTGTGACGCTCCCTTGGCAGCGTCAGGCTTTACAAGTTTGAGTAACTGCCCATAGGCTTAGAGCTTCCCCTTTTAAGTCCATTCACATCCCTCCGCTCTCGTTACCACCAGTGACCCCAGAACACCTTTAGTGGATGCTGCTTTGAAAGGAATGTAGTATAGTGCAAAAACACGGGATTTAGGTTCAGGGAGGTCGGGCCTCCTACTGGCCCTGTGAGACCTGCAAGCTGAGGGAGTGGAGGTGACGGGGAGGAGGAGCTAATCCCTGACAGAGAAAGGAACTCATGCAAAACTCTGAGCAGAGGAAGAGTATGTTTGGCTGATGATCACTGAATGGTCCCTATTAGCAGTTCTACGGGTCATAAGGGCTGCGTTTCTGGAATCTCCACGAAAATACTCAGGCTACTAGAAATGGTGTTAATTATACTCTGTGCTGAGTTGCAGATATAGCCAATATCTGTCCTTCTTGAAGTTCATGACTTGATAGCTCATTTTGTAAATCGCCACTGTGCTTTTTACTTTTGTCTTTTTTGAAGCAAGTCCTGGTGATGCCTTGTGCTGGCATCTTGCACCATCTGTTAGAGAAAGAATGTAGCAACTAATTCCTTTTCTCTGCCTTGGTAAACTCTCACTTGTGTCCTGGAAAGCTTTGCTCCTCTTTCCTTCACGCAGTGTTTTCTGCTTGTCAAGTAGATCTGTAAATCAGGAATTTGATAACAATAGTAAAAAGTAACAAAACAAAAAACTAGTACCTGCATTTTTACATTTTAGAAAACTGCCTGTGTTAAATATATCTCTGGTTGATGCAGCATAACTGCTGGGCAGGCTTTTCCTGTACCCTGAGAAGGCCACTTACCTCTTCTTCTTTGTTCTTAGAAATTACGACTTTGCATGGAGAAAGTTGACCAAAAAGCTCCTGAATACATCAGGATGGCAGCATCATTGAAGTAAGCTATTCCTCTGTGGTTTTCTATTTCAGTGGTGACTCTTTTCTGGCATTTTAGGTCAAGCTTGCAGGAGCTTAAAATGAAAATCTTAACTCTGACTGTGCTTCTCTTCTGTGACTGACGGCAGAGAATCTTTGTCAGGTCTCCCTCCCTGTCACACTGTTACAGTCCTCCGTAGCCAGGTTGAGGTGACCCCAGCTATTCCGATGGAGCAGTTTTGGGAAGGGCCACAAGCAGTAGGCACCACTGCCGAGTGCAGCATCCGGAGGTGACAAGGGCAGTGTGCCTCCTGCTCATGCCTGGGTAGATGCCACATCAGGTGACATTGAGGTGTCGGGGCTCAGAGTAGGGGTTGGCAAATGGCAGCCCATGGGCCAAAGCTAGCTGGCCATCTGCTTTTTTTTTTTTTATGAAGATATAATTCACACACCATAAAATCTACCCCTTTAAAATGTGCAGTTCACTGGTTTTTAGTATGTTCACAAATTCTTACAACCATTACCACTGTACTAACTTTAAAACATTTTCATCATCCTAATAAGAAACTCCTAATAGGACTCATTAGCAGTCATAGCTCATTCCCCTGTCCCTTTATGGAAAAAATTTCCTGACTTTTTCTTAAGAGCATTGTTCCTTCTGATGGTTACTGATGTGTGAGCTGGAATTTGAGGTACTACTACTAAAATCAGATCCCAACGGTCTTCCCAACCTGTAGAAAAAAATATTATGGCATCAGATTGAGTGTTCTCAATTTGAGGATTGTCTGCTTTTCTTTTAGGTCTGGGTCGCCTACCTGTCATTTTTGTAGTGATGGCATGTGCCTTGTTTAGAACAAATCTCTATTTTTATTTGGATGTTTATGGTGGTAATATTGTATAGCAGTTTCAAAAAACAAAGGGTATAAGCTTGGCTTTTCCTTCATGATGTCTGTGACCGTGATCTAATCCCACCATAGGTCTTATATAGACCCATGTAAAGAGTGAACTTTTTGTTTGTATAGTCCTTAAGGAGTTTCCTGACTCTTGAATCTATAAATTTCTGACTTACAAAATATGAAAAACTAATCGCAGCTGTTTTGTGGCAAAGACACCCCTTCTGTTATACCTCTTCCTGCCTCTACTGCTGCTTTGAGGATTTCTTCCCCTCGTTCCTCTTCCGATGCTTCCCAGCCCACAGGAAGAAAAAAAGAGGTGAGAAGAGAATAGCAAAAAGATAGGGGAATTAGTGTAGACCCTGTTCCTTTTTCCCTCCATCCTAATAATTACATGTCTGCAGCCCCTGGCACAGAGAGTGGAAGGGGAACAAACCCTATTTCTTGTGCTTTCTCAGCCACAATTGTCCCAGGGCCCTCCCTCCTTATATTTGTTTGTTCCAGAGCTCTGTCTTCCTCCTTCCATTCCTTAGCCTAGAGCACTGGTTTTCAGTACCAGTAGGGAAGGGACCCATTTTCTTTTCTACCTGCAGTTCACTGAGCACGAATTTCAATCTGCCCTCTCTGTGCATAGGTTGGAAGAAGAACCCTGGGTGGTCCTGATATATACCTCTCCCAAATGGAGAATCCTTGGCTTGGAGAATCTGTCTCATGTTCATTTACCCCCTGGAGCTTTCTGGAATCTGCACCCTTCCTGCTATCCCTGTCCATTGGTTTGGCATTAGAGCAGGCCTCTCTTCTGTGTGGACACCAGCAAGGAGAGCTGTGTTCCGGGCAGTTTGATGAGTGTTCATGAATTTGTTACTGGGGCACTCCTCTTCCTGAGTACTGTTGTTTTTGTTTGTCTTGTTTTGTGTTTTGCTTTGTGCCTCAGACTTAATTGTGGGTTAATGGGCCTCCCTAGCCAGTTGGGGAATTGCCATTGCTAAGCACATTTCCAGATGTCTAAATCCTGCTCCTTCCGCTTAGAAAGGCTGGTCCTAAAGGGCTTTAAGTGCATTTCATGCTCTTACTTTTTCATTCAATGGGTATTTATCAAGTACTAGTTACATTCTAAGCACCAATCTAGTAGCTGGGGCTATAGCAATGAGAGCTGAAGACAGTGTCTGCTCTTGTGGAGCTCCATTTTTGTGGGAGCACAGGCCATATCCACGTGAACAAATAACGAACAGGATAACTCCAGATGTGATAGTTGCTCTGAGGGAAATGCTGTTGGTTGACATGGTTGCGACCACGGGAAGTGACTTCAGATTTTATGACTTGGAGATGTTGAAGTAAAGCACAAGTCTTCTCATTTCTGGTCCAGTGTTTTTTTTGCAAACTATGCAGTGAAAGATATGAAACAACCTTACTAAATCTTCATATTACAGCGTACACCAATATTTTTCCAGCTAGAACTGTTTTTTTTTCCACTTTAAAAGAAAAAAGATTTTATTATTTTTAGAGAGAGAGAGAAAGGGAGAGAGAGAGGGAGAGAAACATTGATCTGAGAAGAAACACACCCCTACCAGGGACCACACATGCCCCACCTGGAGGCCAAACCCGCAACCCAGGCACGTGCTGTGGCCGGAAATCAAACCAGTGACCTCTCACTTTGCGGTACGACGCCCAGCCAACTGAGCCATGCTGGTCAGGGCAGGACGGTTTTATAGATGGTAAAATAGGTAAACAGAGCAGTCCTTTCTGCTTATTTAACTTAAATTGTTGCTGCCTCAGAAGGGGAGCTGAGTGGCCATTGCTGAGGCTGGATTAATAGCTGCAGGATCTTCTGAAATGTTTCTCTTCTCAGTAAATGACGATTAAGCTTGGCCTGTGTGCTAGTCACTGAGGACATAATGAAAAGCCACAATCACTGCTCTTGGAACTCAACAGTCTGGTGGGGGTGACAGATATGTAAATGAACAATTCTTTTTTTTTTTTTTTTTTAAGATTTATTTATTTATTTTTAGAAAGTAGGGAAGGGAGGGAGAAAGAGAGGAAGAAAACAGTGTGAGAGATACATTGATCAGTTGTCTCTTGCATGCCCCTAACTGGGGACCTGGCCTGCAACCCAGGCATGTGCTCTGACTGGGAATTGAACTGGTGACCTTTGTTTTGCAGGCTGGCACTCAAATCCACTGAGTCACACCAGCCAGGGCCAATCATTTTATTTATTTATTTTTAGAGAGAGGGGAAGGGAGAGAGAAAGAGAGGAGAGAAACATTGATGTGAGAGAAACATCAGTCAGTTGCCTCTAAGTGCCCCGCTCAGGGACCGAACCTGCAACCCAGGCATATGTCCTGACTGGGAATTGAACCAGTAACCTTTAACTTTGCAGAGTGCCACCCAACTAACTGAGCCACACCAGTCAGGGCTGTCTTTCAGTCATTTTAAATGATGTTGGAAAAATTGCTCAGTGAGTATATCAGCCATAAAAACAATTGGTAATGTGAAAATTAAACTCAGTTAATGAAAAGATTCAGCAATCAATAAGCTAATTTAGCTTTTCAAAGGTATGTTGTCTCTAAACCGTATGAAAGCCCAATTATTATGAATGCAATTAAATCTTAAATGATTCATGATAATTTTTCCACAGTAGAAATAAAACGATTACTGACTGTATATTTTCTGAAAATAAAAAATTTAAAAGCCTAAAATAAAAACTCACCATGATTTCTCCTTAGTGCTGGAGAGACAACCTACAGTCTGGAACATGCCAATGACCTTCGAGTAGAAGTGCAGAAAGTGTATGAGCTAATAGATGCTTTAAGGTAAGATGTGATTGGTGACATCTTACCTGCTGCCTTCAGTGGAGGAGGTGATGTTTTAATGAGGTATTTGGTGGCTAGCAGACCTGAGCTTACCCAGAATCCTGGTGACAGCAGTTTGTGTGAGGAGGAGGCTGAGGAAGGTGTCAGCTCTGACACTCAGCACATCTCAGTAACTTTGGTTAAGGATTCCGGTGTTCTTTATTATCAAAGGAATAGGAGTTTATGGAACACTAGCTACATGCCAGGAAATATCACTGCATGTTTCCGTAGAGTGTAGCTCACTTGTTCTACCAAAGTTACCCTGTGAAATAGGGATTGACGTCCCCACTGGGGCATTACAGCTGGCAAAAGTGGTAGAATCAGCATGGAAACCCAGATTTTTCAAGTCAATAGCTGCTTTTTAACTGTGGATTGGTTGTTGGGGTTAAGTCAGCCCTTCGCTGTGTAGGAGATAGCATGACTCAGGAGAAGAACTGAGGTGAGGAATCTTTGTCCATCTCTACACACAGGCTTTCTCCGTACTTTGCGGGGCCTAGTGCAAAATGAAAATGCAAGTTCCTTGTTCATAATTGTTAACAATTTTAAGGCAGTGACAGCAGAATATTAAACCAAGCACAGGGCTCTTCTGAGCACCAGACCCTGTGTGGCTGCATATGCCACTAAACCGTGAAGTGGTCCTTGCACGTGTGGTCAGTCCCTCGATGGCCAAGTGTTTGTCATGCACCCTGGTTTGTGTTAGAGGCCTCGGGTACAGCAAAAGGGTAAGAAACCAGCTGTGCCTCCAAGGGCACTTCCGTGGAGCCTGTAACTGGGTCCTTCCCAGCATGCAAGCCTGGCAACTCAGAGACTTTCCACCCTTGTTTCTGAGGCTGGCAGCGCTTGTTACATTGATGTGTTTGTTCCAATTCAGTAAGAAGATCTTAACCTTGGGCTTGAACCAGGACCCTCCACCACATCCAAACACTTTGAGGCTGCAGAAGATGATCAGATATTCGGCTACACTTTTCGTGCAGGTAAAGCCAATCCCGGGGAAGAAGAAACATTGCCCTTGCCTCCCTTGCTCTTCTACCATTCAAGAAGCAGATGAAGCCAATGGCTTGTTTATTTTCTATTTTCATATTTATTCTTTTTTAAGATTATAAATGCATGATGTCGTATTTAGAGAAAAATCTGGACTTCAAAGAAAAATAAAAACTACTTTTAATCCCATGTCCCTACATAATCCCATGTCCCTACAATGCCATTACATATTATTTTGGTATATTTTCTTCTTTTTTTTCCATTTGCACTTGTTATATAAATTGTTAGGTGTATATTTGCAAATTTATCTTCTCTTTTTATCACTGAACTTTATGTCACAGCACTTTTTACACAGCCCTCCAGTAGGTCCGCACTGAATGCTGCTGCAGAGCACAGCTTTGACGTGTTCGACATCCTCCATGGACCCACTCCCCTTTCGTTGGGCAGTTGATAATTCCCATTTTTTGCCATTATGAACATTGCCTGATGGACATAGATGTACATAGCGTTTCTTCCTCGGAATAGACACCTAAGGGACTCTTTCTGGGCGATTGGTTGGGAGGAAACAGCTGATCATTCAAGAGCAGATTAAAGCTAGGTGGTTGTAGTGGAGTTCTTTCTACTCAGGAGCCCCTCAGAGATTCACATTTAGCTACCTTCACGGCTCCGTGACAGAGAGATCTGATGGAGTCCTATTGAGTTAGTTTTCCAACGTTGTATTGCGGAGAGTTAGGCCCTTTCTCTTTTGTATTCATGCCTGTATTCCACGGTCATTTGGTGAGTCCCTGCTGTGTACCAAGCAGTCTTCTAGGTGCTGGGCGTCCTGCCATCAAGAAAAAGACAACATTCCTATTCTCATAAAACTTATATTCTAGAAAGAGGGATAGACAAAAAAACAACTAAAACATATAGCTTGTGTTGAAAAGTGCTGTGGACAAATGCAAAGCATGGAAAGGGTGGTAGGAGGCTCGGGTGGAGATTTACAAATTTAGACGGGAGGGCAGGAAAGAGGCCTCATTGAAGAAGCGAGTAACTGGAAGATCTGCTATTGATCATTTTCATAAGGGAAAGGCAGGCCCATTTGGAAGTTATCTCTCTGGCCCAATTTTGGGATTATATTTTTTCCTATTCCTGCTAATTAATGTAACTGTCTCAGGGTGGAGTGGCTTATCTTAAATGGACTCTTACTACCGGCGCTTAAGGTTCATTTTTTTCCCTGAAAAGGTTTAAGTGTAAAATTGTCTGTGATTCCCTATAGGAAAAGTTGCTTGGTTTGATGTCACTACCAACCAGAGAACAGTTTGAGGAACTAAAGAAGAAAAGGAAGGAAGAGATGGAAAGGAAGAAGATCCTGGAGAGACAGGTGAGTGACGCTCAGGGATGCTAGTATCTGGCTTCCTCTTTTGAGGCTCTTTTTTAAAAAATATATATATTTTATTGATTATGCTATTACAGTTTCTCATTTCCCTGCCCCCCTTTATTCCCCTCTGCCCTGCACCCCCATTCTACCTTCATTCTCCACCCCCACTTAGTTCATGTCCATAGATCATGCATGTAAGTTATTTGGCTTCTCCATTTCTTATACTATTCTTAATCTCCCCCTGTCTATTTTGTCCCTACCATTTATGCTACTTATTCCCTGTACCTGTCCCCCAATTCTCCTCCATACCACCTCCCCACTGATAACCTTCCATGTGATTATGGCTAACCCTCCATTTCTGTGATTCTGTTCTTGTTCTAGTTGTTTGCTTAGTTTTGTTTTTGTTTTGTCTTTTTAGGTTCAGTTGTTGATAGTTGTGAGTTTCTTGTCATTTTACTGTTCATATATTTGATCATCTTTTTCTTAGATAAATCCCTTTAACATTTCATATAATAAGGGCTTGGTGATGATGAACTCCTTGAACTTCACCTTGTCTGGGAAGCATTTCATCTGCCCTTCCATTCTAAATGGTAGCTTTGCTAAATAGAGTAATCTTCGATGTAGGTCCTTGCCTTTCATGATTTCGGATGCTTCTTTCCAGCCCCTTCTTGCCTGTAAGGTTTCTTTTGAGAAATCAGCTGGCAGTCTGATGGGAACTCCTTTGAAGGTAACTGTCTCCTTTTCTCTTGCTGGTTTTAAGATTCTCTCCTTCATTTTAATCTTGGGTAATGTAATGATGGTGTGCCTTGGTGTGTGCTTCCTTGGATCCAACTTCTTTGGGACTCTCTGAGCTTCCTGGAAGTCTATTTCCTTTGCCAGATTGGGGAAATTCTCCTTCATTATATTTTCCAATAAGTTTTCAATTTCTTGTTCTTTTCTGCTTCAGGCACACCTATGATTTGGATGTTGGAATGTTTAAAGTTGTCCTGGAGGTTCCTAAGCCTCTCCTCATTTTTTTGAATTCTTGTTTTTTCATTCTCTTCTGGTTGAATGTTTATTTCTTCTTTTTGCTCCAAACTGTTGATTTGAATCCTAGTTTCCTTCCCATCACTGTTGGTTCCCTGTATATTTTTCTTTATTTTGCTTTGCATAGCCTTTACTTTTTCCTCCATTTTGCGAGGACACTCAACCATTTCTGTGAGCATCCTGATTACCAGTGTTTTGAACTCTGTGTCTGATATGTTGCCTATCTCTTCATCACTTAGTTCTGTTTTTGGAGCTTTGATCTGTTCTTTCATTAGGGCCTTATTTTTTTGTCTCACACACCTGTTACGTGTGGATCCTTAGGTATTCGCCAGAGCGGGGCAACCATGTAGCTGCGTTGTGGCACTATATGTGGGGGAGTAGTCTGAGAGGGAGCAGTGCCACTTGCTTGGCTCTCACCTGGCTTTCAGTCACTTCCCACGCTACCCACAAGCAAATTGGGCCCTTCTGGTGCTGATTCCTGGGTGGGTGGGTTTGTGTATGTTCTAGGACCCCGTGGATCTCTCCAAGGAACTCTCCTGTGAGCCTGGGATTTTCTCCTACCACCACAACCCCCACAGACTATCAGAGCCAGAGGTTTTGAGGCTTTATTTCCCCATGCTAGAACCCTGCGTTGCGTGGTCAGTCTCGCTCCCCTGTTGTTCCTCCCGATTTATCTGCACACAAATGTGGGACTGCCTGGTCTGCTAGCCACTGCCGTACCTCATGTTGTCTCTATCCTGGCTGCCCGTCTCTGCCCTTCCTACCTGTCTGGATGAGTGTTTCTTCTTTAACTCTTTGGTTGTTGGACTTGCATACAGTTTGATTTTCTGGCAGTTCTAGATATTTTTGTTTTTAAATTTCTTGTTGTCCTTTTGGTTGTATGAGGAGCCAAAGTGTATCTATCTACACCTCCATCTCGTCCAGAAGTCCTCTCTTTGAGGGTCTTTTGAGCACAGAGGCCTACACAGGCTCCCAAGAGAGCCTGTGAGATTGTAAATCAGAATCTCTTGCTTTCTCTAGTTTCCATTTTTCTTTTGTTCTGTTCTGGCCTCACATCTGTAGAAATCACAATTGTTTATTTTTCTCTGCAAGTTCTATTTTTCTTTCAGAGGTTCTGTTGGTTTTCTCCTGTCCAGAATACTATCAAGACTGGCTGTCTTCGCTCTACTACAGGTTGCAGAGAACCCAGACACCAGGGAGTTCTTTATAGAACACTTTGGAATATGCAATATTAGATAGAAAATACTACATATGTTGTTTCATGTAACATTCTAGTGTAGATGAGTGCTTTAAGAAGTGTATAGCCAGCCCTGGCTGGTGTGGCTCAGTGGATTGAGTGCTGGCCTGTGAACCAAAGGGTCGCTGGCTCCATTCCCAGTCAGAGCATATGCCTGGGTGCAGGCCAGGTCCCCAGTAGGGGGTGCATGAGAGGCAATCGTACGTTGATGTTTCTCTCCCTCTCTTTCTCCTTCCTTTCCCCACTCTATAAATAAATAAATAAATAAATAAATAAATAAATAAATAAATAAATAAAATATTAAAAGGAAAAAAAAAGAAGTGTATAGCCAGTGACTCTAAGATTGAGAAAATTTTACCCCTTAACTTACTGTTATGAAACAAAAGCATGGTTTGATTTTGGCAGTTGGCTGTTGGGCAGCTGGAGCCCCACAGCACAGCGATAGCTAGAGTGCCGAGGGTGGCTGATGGCGTGACTGCTGTTGACCTGGTGACTGTGTTTCTTCCCTCTGGCTTTGATGTCTCCCCAGACTTCCCTGGAATCCCAGCGGAGGCTTGAGGAAAGGCGGAGTGACCTGTTGTCTCGTGCCAATGGGGAGGTGGCATCCCTTCGAGGGCGCCATGCCCCTTTGAGAAAGGCTGAGGGCTGGCTCCCCCTGTCAGGAGGCCAGGAGCAGAGTGAAGACTTGGACCCCCTGCTCCAGCAGATCCACAACATCACGTCGTTTATCAGGCAGGCCAAGGCTGCGGGCCGGACAGATGAAACGCGCACCCTGCAGGAGAACCTGCGGCAGTTGCAGGACGAGTATGACCAGCAGCAGACTGAGAAGGCCATCGAGCTGTCCCGTAAGCAGGCCGAGGAGGAGGACCTGCAGCGGGAACAGCTGCAGATGCTGCGTGAACGGGAATGGGAACGAGAAAGGGAGCAGTTCCAGGCTGCATCCCTGCACACACGGACCCGGTCCCTGGATTTCCGAGAAATCAGGCCTTTTCAGCTGGAGCCCAGCAGAGAGCCTCGCACCCACCTTGCTCACGCTTTGGATCTGGGCTCCTCCGCAGTTGAGAGCAGTGCGGCTCCTAACACCCCTTCACCCAGCTCAGCTCTCGAGCCTATCAGAGTGTGGTCTGGGCCCCCAACTGGCCAGGAGTTCTTCCTCCAGAGCACCCTGTCACGGCAACATGAGGTGCCCTCCCTGAATCCCTTTGATGAGGAAGACTCCTCTAGCCCCACCGCAGAGGGCTCTACCAGCCCTCCTGCTGCAGAGCCTTCCTTCGGCTCTTCATCCTGCATCCTCAAAGAGTATAATCCTTTTGAGGAAGAGGAGGAAGAGGCGGCAGTGGCAGGGAATCCCTTCACTAACCCAGACAGCCCAGCACGCAACCCCTTCGATGAGGAAGATGAGTGTCCTCACCAGAGGCCCTCAAGCCCTCCTGTTCCTGGCAACCCCTTCGAGGAAGCCGCCTGTACCAACCCCTTCGAGGTGGACAGTGACAGTGGGCTGGAGGGCGAGGAGCCCATCGAGGAGGAGCTCCTCCTGCAGCAGATCGACAACATCAAGGCGTACATCTTTGATGCCAAGCAGTGCGGTCGCCTGGACGAGGTGGAGGTGCTGACGGAGAACCTGAGGGAGCTGAAGCGCACCCTGGCCAAACAGAAGGGAGGCACTGACTGACCATGGGGTGTGCAGGGCACCTTTGGGTCCAGGGACCTGGCAGGAGCCAGTGGAGCAGGAGAGGGTTGGTGGGATCAATGGGAAGGAGGAAAGGTGAGAATTAAGATGCACACAGGTTAGGGGAGGAGATCTGCTATTCCATGCTGTGCACTTGGAGGGTTTTCCACTACAACTGAATAATAAAATGGGAATGAGAACAGGAAGAATCAGCATTCATTTGCTGTTTTTCCTGGGCTTTTTTAAAATTGGGTTTTCCCTTTAGAAGGGACTTTAAATTTTCACTACTGAGATATAACTAAATGCATTTCTGTTGGGTCCCGCTCTGCAACTTGTGGGTCCCTATGTTCCTGCCTGGTCTTTGGCCATTATGCAGTATTACAGGGCAGCCTTGTATAGGGCCCTTCCTTCAGCCAGGACTGACAAGGTGGGTTCCTTGAAACCTTACTCTCCTCTAGCAGAAATCTGACCCTGTTAGGCCGTGGGTACCTTCCACTGGGGCTTCCTCTGCCCTGCTGGGTGCGTCCTGCTTGTGCAGTGGAAGGGGAGCTATTCCTGGGAAGGCGCTGGTTTAGATCCAGGAGAGCCCAGCACCTGTTTTTAAGAGAGGAAGACCGTCTTTTTCACCAGGGTCTGTTTCCCTCTCAGTTTAAGTTCCTTCTCTTAGGACATTAAGCTCTCGGTGCTGGGCTATCGCTGCAGTCTGATCATGAGCTTTTAGAAAATGGAAGTTGGTTTACTGTTTGGCCGATCAAGGTAGTATTTGGGAGAAGAGTCTCCACCCAAATGTTGCTTAGTTCTCTCCAACTGCTGGAACAATTGTCCGACCCTGGAGAGACCGAGAGCTTTGGCAGTCACTTGTACCTGGGATTTTTCAGAGGACCCAGTCTATAATTTAGGGATTGGTGATCTGGAAGCTTTTGTGGAACATTGTCAGGGGAACAGAAGCTTTCCTAAGTCACATCATAAGTCAAAATAATTTCCCAGGCTGTTGATCAGCCTTCTTCCCCTTGGTTCATCCTTCCCAGTGTTTAGCATTGAGAAACTGAAATGTTTGAAGAAGCACAGCCCAGGACCATTCTGGTAGCACGGCAGTACTTGAACTCTTCACCAACTGAGGGCAAAAAGGGAAACTGTTAATTTAGCTCTGGTGCTTTGGTTTCCAGGAACATAACCCTTAACTGACACCTGACATCATTATACCCATGTGTGCTCAGCTCTGGGTAGAGTTCCTGCCATTACAATTGTTAATTAATGAACAATAACTGACCACAAGTCACTTTATACCCCTTAACTAACTCTGGGTCGTACTCTCACTGGTCACTGGTGTGAGGGCTAAAATTCATTTTGTTACATTCTGGGAAGACTACTGTTGACCTTGGAAATGTTTGAAAAACACTGTGGTGTCAAAATAGTCTGTATTTGTGCTGACACTATTTACATTTTTTTTAGCACCTGCTGGATCTTTGGGTTGAATGAAGAGGTAGTGAATAGGGGTGTGGAAATGGGGAGTCAGTGGCAAGTGTGTAGAAGACCCCTGAGTTCGGGTTCTGTTCACAAAGGGACGTGAGGGGTTACTGACGTCAGCCGGCACCAACCTCGCCGAGTGCTGTGGCAGCTTGGGAAGTTGGCATTCAGGCATGTGAAGTGCTGCCTGGCACAGGCATCTTGTCTTCCTTAAGGTCCATGCCCTTCTTGCTGTAATTCTGGGAGCTTCATGGATGGCTGCATCCTCCTTCCTGCTCATTCTGTCATTTCTCTCAGACTAAAGAGGAAGAAGTTCTCTCCATTGGGAAGCAGGTAGTTCCTAAATGCTGCTAAAGCTGCTTTTCATCATAAGTACTTTTCTTATGAGAATATATCTCTTTTAATTAGGTGGTTTCAATTAAGACTAGTTTATGAAGCATACTCTTTCCTTGAAATCAACCATAGGTAGCAAACTAAGTAATTAAGAGCATTGAGAAACACACATAAGAAACATTTTTAAAACTAAAAAAAAAAAAATCACTGACTATCCTAAACCAAACTAAAACCCTCTGATGTGATTGAATTCTTCTGTGACCATACTCTTCCATGAATTCTTTCATTTAATTCTTCCATGGCTATATTCTCCTATAAGCATAGACCTACCAAGTAGTTAGAATTCTCTACCCCTCAGCAGTACCAGTTCTCAGAATTCACATAGGCACAAAGTTGGATTTACAGAGATGGGTTAACATCAGGGGAAAGATAGCTTGTGACCTGCAACCACAACTTCGAGTTCTTGCCTCGTGTGAATATTTCACCCTTCCTGTAGGCCCTCAAAGCAAATTGTACCCTCCTCGAGAAATGAGGAAGTTCTTGATACAGTGTTGGCAGATCTCCCTAGAAATAGATCCTATATGGAAGAGACTTTGGCTTTTCCCTTTTATGCCTTGTTTGCCCTGACTAATACACTAAGGACACAATGTATTTGCAGCTCAGTGTGTTTTTGCTGTTCAGATAGTAAAATGTACCTGAGCCATCATGAGCTGTGTGGTAGGTTGGACATTTGCATAGTTAGCTTACAGGACTCAAAAGTGAGAAGGAGGTCTCTAGCAGGTTCCAGTCTGGTATCAGATTATGCTGGTCATCTGACAATGGAGAGTTTGAGGGTCACTGATTTGCATGCACTACTCTGGGGCCTTGTAATGGATACCTTTTTAAAAAAATAAAATAACATATTAGTGGTTGAGCGTGTGTATGTGTGTTGCACAAGAGTCATCAGATAACATGCCTTCCTTGCTTTCTTAATGACCTTCACAATATTAGAAGATAGCCCTAGCTCTGGTTTTCCCTGTCTGTCGAAGGCCTCCAGATGGAGTCAAGGTCACAGGAGTCTTACCGGGATAAATGTGAGTTCCAGTTCCTCCCTTATCCCCTGTTACTCCTGCAGGGTTGATTAAATGAGCCATTTTACACAAGCACAGTGTAAAACTATTTGCAATCCTGTTATCACCATTTCACGCTGGAACAAACAGACAAGGCTGAGGAAACTGGCTGCTGTTTGTGCCAGGCGCTACTACATGTTGACACATTCTTCATTTAGGTCTACTGGCAGGCCCGTGAAATACTGAATACTCCGGTATTCAGTTGACAAGGTTGAAAGAGGTTAGCCTGGCTGGGCCCACACTGCCTGTTGTTGGTGGAATAAGGATTTAAAGCCTAGTCTGCCTGACCCACTTTGCGCTAAGTAGCAGGAAAGGTTTGATCTGGGTC
The DNA here is from genome assembly GCA_004027475.1 of Anoura caudifer. Classification (NCBI taxonomy): domain Eukaryota; kingdom Metazoa; phylum Chordata; class Mammalia; order Chiroptera; family Phyllostomidae; genus Anoura; species Anoura caudifer. The sequence continues at coordinate 144,692 of PVKU01000918.1, forward strand.
AGGCAGAGTGGGAGTGTGCAAGCATTGTGTCTGGTCCAAAGATGGCAGGAATAGGCAGGTCAGGAGCTGCTGAGTGGGTTTCTGATGCAACATCACGTGAGCCTCTGGGACAGATTTTTCCAGGACCTGTGTAGATTACTAAACCAGGAGAAGGTAATATTTAGTGCTCACTGTGGGCCAGACAGAATGCCAAGTACTGTGCATGGATCACCTCATTTAATCTTCCTAACAACCTCAGTTTACAGATGAAAAATGAATGGTAAAATTGAGCAAGCTCAGGGTTACACACCACTTGGATTCCAGCACAGGCAGGTCTTGACTCCAAAACCCAAATTGCCCTGGACTGCTTTATATATGGACACTCGTGTTTCTAACACAGGATGGGGGACTTCATGCACAGGAAGCGCCTTGTGTGGACTTGAATATCAAAAGCTCTTCTGTCTGAAACTCTTCAGTATCCTAGCACTGTTTACAAAACACTTCAGAGCACACTTCTGGTTTCAGCTCAGGCGCACAGAGTTTGGAAGCTGTTACTCCTATCCTTCCAAGAAAACGTTGGACAAACTGAAAATCAATGACTTTTCTTGGACTCATCAGAGAACTGAGTTTACAGGGCAAACTGCCACCCTAGAATCGGGACAGAGGTGAATTCAGAGAGTCACAGCTGAGGCCAGCTTACCGGGCACAGAAGACACTGGAACCATAGATGTTAGGAACGTTTTGACGCATTGCGGGAGGCTGAGTGCGGACTAGCGTGAGAGTGAGAAACTCCTGGGGGCCCCAGCTTAAGCGAGATCCACACTCATGGGTTTTACCTCCAGGACCCCTCCAGGTTTTCACAGCTAAGAGCTGAGAAAGAGCCCCTGGTGGTGCTGGCAGAAGGGGAAGAGTAATCTTTGTAAAATAAACAGCATTCCAGGGGAAAAGGCCTTACCAGAGTCTGATCCCACCTGGGGAAGGGGCATTTCACCCCCTCTATCCGTAGTCTTCCTGTCTTAGTGAGGGAAAGGTAAAAGAAGACGCTTGTTTTTTCTATAAACTCCACTACTCACACACTTCTGACACTAAATGTATGTATGGGCGTTTTCCTACACTGACAAATCCCTTGACACCAGTTGTGTGCCCTATAGTTCAATGCAGTTTTGACCCTATCTTCCTGCAGTTATTGTCAGATCTCTCACATTAAGGGCTCAGTCTGCCCCTACTGCACATCCCATTTGCAAGTGTGGGCCTCTGGTACTTCTGACCCACTGGCTGTTAACTGGGGTTCCCACCCCCCACACTGGGTTTGGTAATTTGCTATAATGGCTCACAGAGCTCTGGAAAAGTTAACTTACTAAATTACCAGTTTATTATAAAAGAATTCAATTTAGGAATGGCTAGACGGGAGAAATGCATAAGACATAAGACAGGTATGGGAGAAGGGGTGTGGAGCTTTCACACCTTCTCTGGGACACCACTCTCCCAGCAGTCTGTGGTGCTCACCAACCCAGAAGCTCTCCCAGCCCTTCAGTTGGGGATTTCGTTGTTTTTTTTTTTAGTGGAGGCTTCATCACCTAGGCATTGTTGACTAAATCATTGGCCATTAGTGATTAATTCAACCTTGAGCCCATCTCCCCTCCCAGGAGGTCAGAAATTGAGGCTGTGAGGCTGAAAGTTCCAACCCTCTAATCACACGGTTCTCCTGGCAACCAGCCCCCAAACTTTGGGGCTTTCCAAAAGTCACTTCATTTGCATAAACTGGTGTGTTTGACCAGGGACTTGTTATGAATAACCAAAGATGCTCCTTTCACTTTTCTCTCTCCAGAACTATTTCAGGAATAGAGACAAACCCAGAGTATGACAAAAGATGCTCCCATCACTAAGTAAATTCCAGGCTTTTAGGAGCTCTGGAACCAGGAACAAAGGCCAGGTATATATTTCTTATTATATCACAGTATCACAGAGAGGGATTAAGAAACACTTCTGAAGGTCACAACCTAGGGGACAAAGGTCCACTAAAATACCAAGATTTTATCATAAATTAATAGGCCAATTCCTCTCCCCCAAACCTTACCATGGCACCAACAGGGCTCCAGTAATAACAGTGAGTTACAGCTAAAAGAGCTACAAAGTACAAATTCTTTGAGGAGGACTATCTAAAGGCAGCCCAAAGTCAAGAGGAGAGTAAAAACAAAGGCTAGGGGAGTTTGAGGCCCCTAAAACCTACAGCCATAGCACACAAACACAGCTCAACTCCTTATCATAAATCCACATACTGTTGGCTTATTTACCTTAGCTCTTATTACCCAATACAGCCAATATTGTCTGACTTCCAACAAAACGACAACAAGCATGCTAAAAAAAAAATCAAGGAAAAATCACAGTCTGATGAGACAAAGCAAGTATCAGAATAGGACACGGATGGAGTTATCAGACAGGAAATTTAAAATAACTTCTTATGTTGAGTCTAATGGTAAAAGTAATATGCAAGACGAGATGGGTAATGTGAGCAGAGATAAGAACTCTAGGAGATGGTCAAAAGGAAATGCTGGAAATAAAAAAACACTGTCACAAAGAATGCCTGTGACGGGCTCATCAGCGCATTGGACACAGCTGAAGAAAGAATCCATGTATTTGAAGGCAGGTCAACAGAAACTTTCCCACTGCAATGCAAAAGAAAAAAGGAATGAAAAAAAGAAACAAGAATATCCAAGAACTCTGGGACAATTTCAAAAGATGTAAAATTGTAATACCAGAGGAGAAAAAAAAAGAATGAAGAAGAAATATTTGAAGCAACAATAGCTAAGAACTTCCAAATTAATGACAGCCACTAAAGCACAAATCCGGGAAGCTCAGAGAATACCAGGCTGTATAAATACAAAAAAAATCTACACATACCTATATCTATTTGAACTGCAAACACCGAAGACAGAGAAAATCTTGAAAATAGCCAGAAGAAAAAAAACTATCTAACCTATAAGAGAAACAAAGATATGACTTACAGTTGACTGGTCAGAAACCATGCAAGATAACGAGAGTGGATTGAAAATTTTGAAGTGACCCCCCCCCCCATGAACTTAAGAGTCCTATTTTTGGCAAAATTATCCTTCAAAAGTGAAGGAGAAATAAAAATGTTCTCAGATCCGTAACAGTAGTACTTCAGGCACGCATCTCATCCATGTCTTGCTTATGAAAAAAATTGATGTCCAGAGACTGTTAAGTGGCTAAGTATGGAAGGGATATACACAAAGTTTTCTTTTTCCTTTTGTAAATAAAATTTTTTAGTCAGTTTTTTTGCACAGTTCGAACCCTTCATTTCGAAACTGGAGAAGTTGAGAAAAACTGACTTATTTGAGGTTGAATAGAAAGTTATTCCCCAACTTCGAATCGAAACTCAGCTCTCCTTTATTTTCTTCTGTAATTTTGTTCTCTGAATGATTGGATTTGACCTTATTTAAAAATATTTTCCCTTGTGGAGGGGAAGACGAATACACAGAAAAAATACTCAACGTTTTTAGAAGGAGGGTGCTCTAAAGCGAAGGTGTACATGTCCGCAGCCCAACTCCCACCTCAAAACACCGCCAGCAAGGACTACAAGTTCCAGGTTGCCCCGCGGCTCCCGCGTTGGCCGCCGGGAGGAGTGTCCTGTGAGTCTGCGCGGGAAGTGGAAACTGCGCGGAGGAAAAACTCCGGGAGGTCCGTTGCTGGCGGGCGTGTGCTTTTCTGGTCACTTCTACCCTCTGGCTTCGCGGCACCGCCACCGCCGCCATGCCCATGAAAGGTCGCTTTCCCATCCGCCGCACCCTGCAGTACCTGGGCCAGGGGGACGTTGTATTCAAGGACTCGGTGAAGGTCATGACGGTGAATTACAACACGCACGGGAAGCTGGGCGAAGGTGCCAGGTCAGTCCGAGACCTGTGAGGCCGCCCCGGGTGATTGTAACAACGTGTTAGTAACGTGGAGACTTGGGTCTGCACTTAATCCTGGGTCTGGACCCCCGAAGTTGGTGCTATTGCCATCATTTTGCAGAATTGTGGACCAAGCTGCTCCACAGCGAGAAGAGGACCGCGGGGCCACGCCGTGCCGGCTAACTTGGGGGAGGAGAGGTCAGGGCAGGGGCCCCCTCCTCCTTCCCCTGAGTTGGAGGACAAGGCTTACCAGGGGAGACCTCAGCCACCTTAACCACCTGAGCCCCTAGGCCAGCATTTGGGAGGAGCGGCAGGTGGTCTGGGTGGAACCCAGCCTAGGGCGACAGACCTTGTTCGGGTCCCTTTCCATTTGCTCCTGGCTTTGGGCGAGTTGATCCTCCTCAGTGTCCCAAACCGGGATGATAGCAATGCCCCAGGGCGGTTGTGGGGATGCACTGAGAGAAGTAACAGCCGCTGGCATTTATTGAGTTCTTGTGTGTGCAGATCGTTCTTATGTATTCTCAATTTGGTCTGTTAAGGAATCCCATTGTTATACCCACTCTGGGGATGAGGAAATGCACTGAGAGATTAGGTAACTAGTCTGTCCAAAGTGTCACAGCTAGTGAGTGGTGGCTCTCAAAGTGCTGCTTTTTTTTTGTAGGACCTTCTCACCGTTATAGTTAAATGACACCCCCACCGGCCTCCGAAATTCCATGGTTTTCAGCCTGGAGCCGTCAATGAGTGGAAGCTTACAAGTGGAAGGTTTAAATTGAACCTTGAGGCAACAGTCGTGGTTTGGGCTTCTCTGGTACTGAGTATAAATTTATTGAGTGCCAGCTGACTGCTAGGGTCTGCTGTGTGCTAGGAATTCATCAGTGACTAAAAAGAAAGTACTGCCCTGCAGAACTTTGAGATCGGGTGTGTGGAATAGATCAGAATGAGATATGAGAGCAGCTCCCTGTGAAGGGTGGTCTCTAATGGAGGGATGCATGGCTGTCTGGGATAGCCATAGCTACCTCTTATCCACTTGTTCTCCGCTGAGGAACCCAAGAACTTGGACCTGCTTCGATGGGATCATGGGTCACCCTTCATAACCCACTGTTCACACATCCACACCAGAAATCACAGCGCTGAGGCCAGGCAGGCAGCAGAAAGGAGAGAGGCAGGCTGCATGGGCCTGCATGAACTGGAAAAACGTGCCCTGTCTCAAGGGGCCATTCAACGTTTGGCTACATCTTATCTGTGTCTGCTGTAGGAGAATTTCATATTTGTTGAGAAGCCAGAAGTTCAGATTTTTATGTTAATGTCTGGTATTTAAATGACCAACCAGTCAAAATAGGCCTGCAAGCCCTAGCATCACCTACTTAAGTATTTTAGTACCCTCTAGATAAATAGGATACAAACAGCTATCGTGTGTTTCTCGTTCCCAGTGGTTTGCCCTTCCCACCTGTGCCTTTTTTGTGATTTCGTACCCTTGGGTCTGAGAGCCTGCCTGGCTTGCACCTTCCATCCCCACAGGCCTTTGCTTGTTCATGTGCCCTCAGCATTTCAGCTGTTCCTCCATTTCAAGTGCTGCTGGCCGGTACTACAGTCCCAGGGTAGCCACAGCCCCAGGGTAGCCACAGTCTTGGGCTACCTGCTGGGTGTGTGGGGGGGCTGCCTAGTTCATTACCTGAGGGCTGAATCCCCACTCACTTGTGCCAGGGGTTCTTGCCTTTAGGATGCAGTAAGAGAAGTGACATTTGTCAGCATTTATTGAGTTTAGCCCTAAGCCTCAGGATCTAGTGGGCTGGATGATGACGAACAGAGTGGAAGAAGTCCAGATGCTAATCACAGCCCTGATTCTTTCACTTAACAGTTGTTGACATAGGGCAGTTTACTTACTTTCTAGGTTTTCTTTAGTTGTAAAAACCTACCTTCCAGGGTTGCTGTGAGGATTTGAGAATGAAGTGGCTGGTAAGGTGTCTGGCTTATAAAGCAATTGCTCAACTAAAGATTACTTATTGTTATTAACTTTCTCCCCCATGCTTCAGCAGGAACCACTTGAAGATCCTGTTGAAGCTGTAGGAGTTTTAGGTGTGAAAAATTCCTACATAGATATGTCTTGTTTTATTTGTACAAAACTCTGTGATACTGGGGTAGGCCCAGGAAGGTGCATTCAGCCTTTGAGCTTCTGGCCCCATGTGCTGTCCTGGTTGCAACTTCATCCTCTAGGGGCAACAGCTTTCAATTCTTGACCATTTAATTAAGAGTTTTCCCTCCATATAGTTAAATAACTTACTTAGAGGGCTACTTATTATTCTTAGCTTTAGAATCATCTAGTCCCTTGTCACTAGGGAAGATTTAGCTCTTTCATTGCCATTTCCATTCCCCACACTCAGTGTGTGTATACTGCCCGACCCCCGGAGCCCAGTCTTCCCAATACAGTGGTTTCAAAATTTTGAATAGAACAATATTCAGTGTTTAAATTAATATGATATTGTGAACATCATACACAGTTGAGCCAAATAGAATACTATGATTATTTTTCCTTTTTGTTTTGGCAAAGGTTTTTGTTTCCCCTGGAATTAATGATTGTCATTGCTTTTCTTTCAGCTCAGATTCTGCCCCAATTTTGGAAGTCTCCCCACCTAAATGGTCACACAATCAGGCTTTCTGTTGATTCTCTCAATTTTACATTCTTGCAAATAGACTTCAGGCTCCATTGTGGACTGCTTGTCCTGCATTGCCATCTTCTTGGCGTAAACACTGAGGCACAGAGCACTGACTTGCCTTGGGTCACACGGCTGGGAAGTGGTAGTTGGGCGACTGTGCTTCTGTCCTGCGTACCACGCCCACCTTTCTGTCCTTTGGTGTGTGGGGCAGGGTGGGCAGCAGGAAGCCAAGGGGGCATTTGAATTCAGATCATCTGGGGAGCCTTTAATTGTGCCAGGAACCCCTGGCACAAGTGAGTGGGGATTCAGCCCTTTAATTAAGGGATATTTACAAAGGTTTGGGTATGATGAGGGAAAGAAACCACAGGGAACAGTGTGAGATCCCCAGTCTAGGCTTGCAGTAGTCGGGGGGAGTTGGAGAGGACTGCCTGGTAGAAGCCTGGGACTTAGCCAGGGGACTGGCCAGGGAAGTGAGCGCCTTAGCTCCACTCCTTCCTTCCAGCCTTTGCCAGCGCTCCCTGTTGGCCAAACGCAACAGAATCCAGAGGGCAAGGAGTCTCGTTTCCATAGCCCACGTGAGGTACCAGTCAGGATAGAAAGAGGTGGAGAGGGATGCAGAGATAGAGTTGTATTGTAATGATTTAGTAAGTCCTCTGTTGAAGGGCATTTAAGTTGTTTTTGTTCCTCTGCTATAAGAAATAATGCCGTAGTAAGCCTCATACGTGTCTTTGCATTCAAACAGAAAAATATATAAAAGCAGAAGTGAAATCGAGTCAAAGTCTATGCTTTAAAAATTTTGCTAGTTCTAAATTTTAACTCCTAAGAGGTTAAACTATTTAGTACTCTTAATGAAATGTATTCTTCTATAACATTCAAAAAATTTTGCAATCTAAGAGGAGAAAAACGATATTTTAATCTACATGACTTTATTGGGAAGATAGGCTATTTGTCTGTCTGCCTATTTGTGGTCTTTGCCTTTTGTTCTCTTCAACTGTAAATCTCCTAACGGTGGGTAAAACTGTCACAAGGTAATTAGCCTTTTGTTTTATATTTTACAGACACTTTTCCCTTTGGTTTGGTGAATGTTTTGGTTTTGGTAAATTTCACCATGCAAAAGTTTTAATGTAGTTACCCTTTAAACTTTTTAAGTGTAAAGGTTTTACCAATTCTAGATTGTAAAAATTTCCCGTGTGTTTGTTTTCATGTTTTTAAATGTCAGTAGACATGAGGTACACACCCGTAAGTGTACAGCTTGATGAATTCTACATGTGGGTGCACCTGTGTAACCACCATTCACGTGGAGATTGAGGACATCCCAGATTCTCTTTCATGTGTGTACTTCTGCTTTGGTGAATTTTAGGTTGGTGCACGGTGTGAGGTGGGAGCTGATTTCTCTTCCATCAGAGGACAGACCACGAGTCTGAACGCTGTGCACAGGGGGCACACTAGCACATTCCGGAAAGTGACTTTTCTCAGCCTTTTTGGGGGGCAGGGTCCTCTGAGAATCTGATGAAAGTTCTGTTCCTTTATTCTAGAAAAATAAGTATATAGGTTGCACAATTTTAGGTTCAAAACTCTTGTTTCATGGGTTTAATTTTTTCTTTGCAGGAAATTTGTGTTTTTCAACATACCTCAGATCCAATACAAAAACCCTTGGGTGCAGATCATGATGTTTAAGAACATGACACCATCACCTTTCCTTCGATTCTATTTAGGTGAGTGGGGGGGGCCTCTGCTCTGGTCCAGGACTGTCTTTCCTCCTCTCTGTTCTTCCTGCCAGAGCAGTCAGGTTGTCTGAGGTACAAGCTCTTGTGAAACTAACACTGCTCCTGCCACCTTGGCTTCAATGGCTGTTGAGATCTGGGTGCTTTTTCCCGCTCCCGCCTCGTCTCCTGTTGCCTTCGTATATCTTTCTCACATGCCTCACACCACACGGGCTGGTTTTTCCAAATTTCCTCGCCACACCTTACTTTGATGCCTTTGCTCACGCTGGTCCCTCTGCTGAAATCCTGTTTCTGCTTTACTTTTCTAATTTAATTTTTAAAAACTCCTTCAAGACTCACCCTGGGCACCATTCTTCCAGGAAAGCTCACCTGTACACTTAGATCAGCTCTCCCCTGCCTCCCAGGGCCCCTCTCCCGGTGCCGGCTGCATTCTCTGGACCAGCATGTCCTTGTGCATCCTCTCCGCACCAAGTGAATACTTACTCAGTTCATTGGAGCTCAGTGCCCGGAAGTCAGAAGACCAGATGTTTGGGTCCAGCTCTTATTCTGACCCTGAGCTAGAAACATTCCCATTGCTTTATTTCTCAAGTAAAGGCAAAAGATTAGCTTTACACAGTGAAGAGAATCAAATGAAGTATAGATTGGAAAATGCCTCAGGAAACAAAATTACATTCTTTTATTTCTGGCCAGGAATGGCCAGAGCATTCAGCAAACATGTAATGCTAGGACCCACAGGCTTGGGGTGGCGGAGAGCCGTCCAAAGATCCCCGCCCTTGCAGAGATGAACTCTAGCAGAGGAGATAGATGAGTGAGAAACTTAGTAAGACAGTATATTAGAATGAGATAAGTGCTATGAAAAAAAGATCAAGGGGGACTTCCGGCCAAGATGGAGGCATAGCTGGTCACGCTGTGCCTACTCTCACGATCAAGATTAAGGACAACAAAAATATAGAACCAAAAAAAAAAAGAAAAAGAAAAGAAAAACCCAACCAGGACAGAGAGAAAATTGAATTGTGCGGGAGTCCGGCAACAATGATTCACCCAGACCAGTAAGAGGGGCGGAGTCCGCAGCTGGCAGAATTGGAACGCAGCAGGATAAGCTGGTGGTGGTCCCGGGCACGCAGTCACTCCAGGCGCACAGGCGGCGGTTGCTGAATGCGAAGAGGCCAAGCAGGGCGCACAAGGTGGCAGACCGCGGACACACACTCATGTACAGATAAACCAGGTGAAAATGGGCAGCAAGACAAACTGTGCAATGCAGGGCCCCAGCGCTGGGAAGTGAAGCCTAAAAGCACCCATTGAAAACACTTGTAGGGGCTGAGGTGCTGGGAGGGAGTCCCAGTCTCACAGGAGAGTTTGCTGGGGAGATCCACAGGGTCCTGGAGCATGCGCAGGCCCACCCACATGGAAATTGGCACCAGAAGGGCCCAATTTGATAGGGTAAAGAGGCTGAAGGGACTGGAATCCGCAAAAGAGCTAGGACCAAGCACCATTGTTCCCTCTCAGACCTGGCCCCCACATCCAGCATCACAATCCAGCGAGTGGGCTGCCCCGCCCTGGTGAACGCCTCAGGCTCCGCCCATTACTACATAACAGCCACGACCAGACAAAAACCAAAAAAAAAAACCAAAACCGAGGATGGCTCAAAAGGGACAGTAGACCGGGCCCCGGATATAATTCATCTAAGCGACCAGGACGTGGTCATCCTATCAGATGCAGAGCTCATAGCACTGGTAGCCAACCTATCAGAAGCACAGTTCAAAGCTCTGGTGATTAGAAAGCTCATAGAATTGGTTGATTTTGGTCGCAAATTAGAGGAACAAATGGAGGCTACAATAAGTGAAATGAAGAAAAATGCACAGGGAACCAATAGTGATGGGAGGAAAACTGGGACTCAAATCAATGGAGTGGGCCAGAAGGAAGAAAGAAACAACCAAACAGAAAAGAAGGAAGAAACAAGAATTCAAAAGAATTAGGAAAGACTTAGGAACCTCCAGGACATCTTTAAACGTCCCAACATCCGAATTATAGGGGTACCAGAAGGGGAAGAGGAAGAGCAACAAGTGGAAAACTTATTTGAACAAATAATAAAGGAGAATTTCCCCAATCTGGCAAAGGAAATAGACTTCCAGGAAGTCCAGGAAGCTCAGAGAGTCCCAAAGAAGTTGGACCCAAGGAGGAACACACCAAGGCACATCATCATTACATTAGCCAAGATTAAAATGAAGGAGAGAATTCTAGAAGCAGCAAGGGATAAGGGCACAGTCACCTACAAAGGAGTTCCCATCAGACTGTCAGCTGATTTCTCAAAAGAGACCTTGCAGGCAAGAAGGGGCTGGAAAGAAGTATTCCAAGTCATGAAAGTCAAGGACTTACATCCAATATTGCTCTATCCAGCGAAGCTGTCATTTAGAATGGAAGGGCAGATAAAGTGCTTCTCAGATAAGGTCAAGTTAAAGGAGTTCATCATCACCAAGCCCTTATTCTATGAAATGCTAAAGGGACTTATCTAAGAAAAAGATAAAAAATATGCACAGTAAAAAGACAGCAAACTCACAAATATTAACAACCACACCTAAAACAAAAGCAAACCAAGCAAACATCTAGAACAGGAGCAGAACCACAGAAATGGAGATCACATGGAGGGTTAGCAACAGGGGAGTGGGAGGAGGAGAGAGGGGGAAAAGGTACAGAGAATAAGTAGCATAGACGGTGGGTAGAAAATAGGGGGAGGGCAAGAATAGTGTGGGAAAAGTAGAAGCTAAAGAACTTATGAAACATAGACATGAATTTAAGGGAGGAATGTGGGTGGGAGGGGGTGTGAAGGTTGGAGGGGAATGAAGGGGGGAAATGGGACAACTGTAATAGTATAATCAATAAAATATAATTTTAAAAAAAGGTAAGTGGGGTGGCAGAGAGAATGGTGGTGGTATGATAATTTTGTGTATGTATTTTGTGTTTGCATTTAAATTAACTTTGAGTCCTGGCTGGTGTGGCTCAGTGGACTGAGCGCTGGACTGTGAACCACCAAAGGGTCACTGGTTCAATTCCCAGTCAAGGCACATGCCTGGGCTGCAGGCCAGGTCCCCAGTCGGGGGTGTGAGAAGCAGCCTCATACTGATGTTTCTCTCCTTCCCTTTCTCCCTCCTTTCCTCTCTGTCTAAAAATAAAAAAAATACCTTGAAAAACTTTATTGAGGTGTAATTTACATATAATAAGTGCACAGGTCTAATGTATATAGGTTGATGAGTTCTGACAGTTAATCCAAAGAGGCTGAAGAACATTTCTATTTCTCAAGAAAGTTCTTTATCGCTACGTTCCTGTTAATTACCCCTACCAGCAGAGGCATCCACTATTATGATTTCTTTCACCATAGAATAGTGTTGCTTCAGAACTTCATGTAAATAGAATCTCACAGTACGTACTTTGTATCTGGCTTTTTCTCATGTTTTGTGATTTCATCCATGTTATATGGATCAGTAGTTTATTCATTTTTATTACTAAGTAGTATTCTGTCATAGGAATATACCAGTTTACTTAACCACTCACCTGTTGATGAACACTTGGGTTTTTGTTAAATGCCAAGACAGAAGTATGAGATTTATCAGAGATAAAAGGGAGCGGGAGGAGGGGTGGGCAGGCCAAGTTTTCATATGGCAAAACAGAACAGATCCGACACCTCTAAAAGGAGAGGAAGGAGGAGGGAGGTGTGGACAGGCAGCCCCTCATGGTGACTGAGCTCTTAGAAGTCTGGGCCAGCCCAGTGGGAAGTTGCATCTGTGCTTTGGGTAGAAATAGCCAGGTCCTAGACCTAGGCTGGGGGCGCCTGGGCCTGGCTCTGGTGTTGCTCGGTGGACCCCAAAACACAGCAGCTGGGCTGCTGGCTTCCTTGAAGGGAGGTGTGAGTGGTGGGCCTCCCTGGCCGTGAAGGGTTGTTTCCAGTTTGGCTACTAAGACAATGTGCTCGTCAGCACCTTCTTACATGAGGTGTCTCTGGACACAGGCGCTCAGCTCTCCAGGGCCTGTGTGTCAGGATGGGATTGCTGGGTTACAGACTAGACATGTGCCATCCTTAGAAACTGCCCAACAGACTTCCAAAATGATTGGGCCATCACCTCACCCTGCAGGCAGTAGGGTGCGGGTCACAGTGGCCCCACACCGTCACCCAGATTGGTGGTGTTACTTCAGATGACCACAAACATGGTGGTTTAAAACAATGCAAATTTTGTGTCTTACAGTTCTGTAGGTCAGAAGTCCTACACAGTCTAAAGTCAGGGTGTCAGCAGAGCCTTCTGATCTGGAGGCTCTGCGGGCAGGTCCATCTCCATGCCTCTCCCAGCTTCTAGAGGTCACCCCTATTTGGCTTGTGGCCCTGTCCTCAGTCTTCAGAGCCAGTAATGACATGTACCTGTCTGGCCATTCTGCTGTAGTCACATGTCCCTCTGGCAACTGCCCAGGTAGGTTCTCCAATTTTAAGGTCCATGGGATTGAATTGGGTCCACCAAGTAAGGACAATGTCCCCATCCCTAAGTCTGTAACGTTAACCACATCCAGAGTCCCTTTTGCTACATAAAGTGACATATTTACAGGTTCTGGTGGATTAGGACAGGGACATCTTTGGGGGCTGTTATTTCACCCATATTGTCTTAAATTTTAGCCATCCTAATGGATTTTAATTTGTTTTTCCCCATGGGTAACTTTTTTTTTATGTGCTTACTAGCTATTCATGTACGTATTTCTTTTGTAAAGACTTTTTATCTTTTGTCCATTAATAAAGAAATGGACTTTAAAAAATTCTTCATACATTCTGGATGTAATTCCTTTGTCAGTTATACGTGTTGTGAATATTTTTTGTGTGGCTTGTGTTTCCTTTTCTTAGAGATGTCTTTTTTTTTTTTAAATCCTTACCTGAGGACATTTTTTCATTGCTTTGAGAGAGAGAGAGGAAGGGAGAAAGAAACATTGACTGGTTGCCTTCCATACTTGCTGGGACCAGGGATCGTAAGCCCCTGGACCAAACCTGCAACCTTTTGGTGATGGCATGATGCTCCCACCAAGCCACAGGGGCCAGGGTTTCGTGGTGGCTTTTGAAGAGCACAAGTTTTCGTTTTGATAAACTCCAGCTTACCAGGAGTTTTCTGTTGTGTTTAGTGCTTTTTGTGTCCTGTCCAAGAAATCTCTGCGCACCCCAAGATTGCGAAGATTTTTCTCATCTTTTCTTTAGACATTTTATAGTTTTAGATTTTTTTACATTTAGGTCTGTGCTTTAGTTTGAGTTATTTTCTGTGTATTAAGTAAGGATAGAGATTGAGGTTCACTTTTGTTTTTTAAGATTCATGATATTCAGCTATTATAACACCATTTGCTGGACAGCTATCCTTTCCCTTATTGAATTCCTTGACATCTTTGTCAGAAATTGATCCAGATAGTCCGCTGTGAAAAGGTATGCAGTACTGACTCAGGCTACATTACAGATGAACCTTGAAAATAGTATGTTAGTGAAAGAAGCCAGACACAAAAGGCTACACATTTTGCATGATTTCATTTATGTGTAATGTCCAGAACGGGCTAGTCCATAGAGAGCATGGTTGCCAGGGAGGAGGGATGGTACCACAAGTAGGAAGTGACTGCTTAATTGGTAAAGGGTTTCTCTTTGGGGTGATGAGAAAGTTCTGGAACTCCATAATGGTGATAGTTTTACATTTTGAATGTACCAAAAGCCACCAAATTACATACTTTAAAATGGTTAAAATGGTAAATTTTATGTTGTGCATTTTACCATACACAAAAAAAATCATTTGGTCATCTATTTCTGAAACTCCTCATCCTCTCACTGTTCTGTGTCTGTCCTCATACTAATACCATACTTTCTTGGTTTTTGTAGCTTTTTCAGTGTGAAGATCAGGTAGCATAAATCCAACTTTGCTCTTTTCTCCCAAAATTATGTTGGCTAGTCTAGGTTCTTTGCATTTCCATATAAACTTTAAAACTTAACCAGTTTCTGTAAAAAAGCTTGCTGGGATTTTGATTCAAATTTCATTATAGCTCATTTTGTGAAGAATGGACATTTTAACAATATTGATTATATTTTGTGACTATTGTAAATGGTATTTTAAAAAAAAATTATTTTTAGAGAGAGGGGAAGGGAGCGAGAAAGGGAAACATTCATGTGTGGTTGCCTCTTGTGCACCCCCTACTGGGGACCTGGCCCACAACCCAGGCATGTGCCCTGACTGGGAATAGAACCGGCGACCCTTTGGCTCGCAGGCCAGCACTCAGTCCACGGAGCCACACCAGCCAGGGCTGTAAATGGTATTTTAAAATATTTTTCAGGTTTTCTGGTTAGTACCGTTGATTTTTGTATATAGATTATGTCTTGCAACCTTGCTATAAACCCACTTATTTCTTGTAGTTTTATTTTCTAAATTACTTAGAATTTTCTACATATACAATCATGTCATCTACAAATAGTTTTATTTCTTTCCCATTTTTTTGTCTTAATTCATTGGCTAAATTGGCTGTAATATTTTGCATTTTTACCAGTAATGTAGGAAAGTTCCTGTTACTCTGCATCCTCACTAGCACTTGGTACTGTCCATTTAAAACATTTTAAGCCACTCTTAATTTTTTTCGTATCCAAAATGTGTTATTGGGATGGTTTCCTCCCTACTCATTTCGACTCAGGTGCTTTTCCTTCTGAAGGAGCATCCTTTTGGAAGCCTTGCTTTCCCTCCTGTGGGCTGACAGAGGACAGCGGGGCAGCCAACACACCAAACTGTCGTTTGTGCACGACTAAAGGTGGTGCTGACGTTGCAGCTTCCTGGGCATTTCACATCCGTGACGTAGGAACTGGGGCTGTGCACCAGGTGCTGCTGCTTGCGTTTCCTCTTCTTTTCTGGAGAGGGACGAAGATCTTTGGCAAGAGGCATGTTGTGGGGAGGTTGTCACCACTGGCCTCATTGTAGTTTTAATTTTTTTCCATTTTCCTAATGACAAAGTATCTATGCTTACTACCTTTTTTTTCTTAAATGTTTATTCAGCCATTTTGCCCATTTTTTAGTTGGATTGTGTGAACTGTGGGAGTTCTTCGTATAGTTAAGAGCCAAGTCCTTTGTCAGATGTATGCAGTATGAACAGAATCCCCCAGTCTATTGCTTACGGTACCTTTTGAAGCACAAAAGTTTTGAATTTTAAGTCCAATTTATCAGATTTTCTCTATGGATCATGTTTTTGATGGCATATCTAAAAACCTTTGCCTAGGTTATAAAGATTTTCTATTCAAAAAGTTTTATAGAAGTTTTAGTTCTTACCCATTCAGGTTTGGTCCATTTTGAGATTTTGTTTCTTTTTTTAATATTGGGAGGTAAAGGTCCAAATTCATTTCTTTGCATGTGCATATCCAGTTGTCCCAGCACCATTAGTTTAAAGGACTGCCTTTCCTCACGATTTGTTTGGCATCTTTGCTGAAAATCAGTTAACCGTAAGTATAAGGGTTTATTTCTGGACTCAGTACTGTTCCAGTTCTGTGTCATCTTCCCTTAAGGACTACATGACTTGATTACTGTAGCTTATAGTAAATATGAAATTGGAAAATGAACATCTTTCCATTTTCTTACCAAAATTGTTTTGCATGAATTTTAGGCTCAACTTGTCAGTTTCACACAATATCCACTGGGATTTTGGTGGGGACTGCTTTGAATCTATAGCCCAGTTTGGGGAGGATTGCCATGTTAACGATACCGAAACTTTCTACCCATGAACATGGAATTTCTGTGAAATAGTGTGCTTTCGGACATGCCTAAAATTTGTCCATGCGTGTTCAAAGAAATATGGAAAAGTAGTATATTATGGGTTATGTAAACAAACATATTTACTTTACTATTAAAATATGTATCCACTAAAAGCAAATCCCAAACCACTACCATCTGAGGCTGAGGGGCATGATTCCAAGTTCTCAGTACTCACACCCCCCCCCCTTATTTCCTGTTTCCAGATTCTGGTGAGCAGGTTCTTGTGGATGTGGAGACCAAGACCAATAAAGAGATCATGGAGCACATCAAAAAAATCCTAGGGAAGAATGAGTGAGTTGCTTGGGGTTGACCTGGAGGGAGCAAATGTCTTAGCCCAGATTCTTGGAGAGAGGGGAAGGGATACGTTGGGAGGAAAGTCAAGAGGACAGGCTCTCTGACAGCACGTCAGACACTCACCTGGAGAGTCCGTTGGCATCTGCTTGATTGCTCATCAAGATGTGTGGCTGTAAGTCACTGAGCCTCTGTAACTCCTTCTCCTGTGAACTGGGGATAAACGTCATCCCTTCCTCCTGAGGTCAGTGGGAAGCACAGATGCAGCTAAAAAATTGCTCTGTGTGGCCAGAAACATGCCCCAGCTTGGGGATAGTGGGTGTCCAACCCAGAGCCTGCTGTGACATGTCTGTTTTCTTTCCAGGGAGGAGAGGAAAGGGAGGGAAGCCAAGAATGTCTGAGAAAGCACATGGAGGCATTTCCAGGCCCTTTCATCCCGCTTGTCCCACAGTCAGACATGGGGCTGCCCCTGGCTATCTGTTCTAAGCTGATTGTTGCTGTGTAGGCCTGGGGTGAAGTGTGCTTCCCAAGTGATCTCCTCCTCTGGGGCTTAACACTGCCTGCATGCTGACGGCCTCACCTGTGATGAGGGGAGGGACAGGTTTGGGGAGTGGGGAACAAGTTAGACACAGGAGACCCAGGTCTCCCTGGCAGATGGTGAGGTTCACTCTGAGAAGTTCTGTGCTTCCCAGAGGATCAGAGCAATGTTGCCAACGCGTTATTGCTTCTGTGCTCTTTGGTAGGGCAACCCTCAAGAGAGAGGAGCAGGAGAAAAAGCAGCTTTCTCACCCAGCTCACTTTGGACCGCGAAAGTATTGCCTGCGGGAGTGCATCTGTGAGGTGGAAGGGCAGGTGCCCTGCCCAGCCCTGGTGCCGCTGCCCAAGGAGATGACAGGGAAGTACAAAGCAGCTCTGAAAGCTAGTGCCCAGGACTAAGGCCCCAGGCCTGCGGGCTAGGGTTACTTTGGCCACAGGGACCTGGCTCTGTCCCCAGAGAGACTGTGAAAATAAAATGCCCCTTAATCACTCCAGCAGCATGATGTGTATCCAGTTTGGTACGAGGAGGAACATCTGCATGGGGACAGGGCTTTGGGATAAGGCTGTTAAGGCCACAGCCTGTTGATACCCCCACATTGACCCTGTGGCCTTTTCCTAGTCTCCACTGGTTTCGGCTCCTCTTCTAGACCCTGCTCTGGAGAATTAAGAGTTGCTGTGGTTGAGGCTATCCATGGCTGACAGTGTGGATGTCCCCTCCATTCAGACTCTGGTATTCCAGAGCAAACCTTTGTGCAGTGCTCACTTTTAAAGTTAAAGCCAACCAACCTGTTCCTCCTGAGGGGCCTGACTGGGCATGGCAGAGATGCAGGAGACCCCGGTGGCCTGCAGAGACCAGCCTCCCTTAGGAATGCACCCACTGGCGAGCCAGCCACTGCCAGCCCCTGTAGTCCCAGCCCCGTTCCCCATAGCAGGTAGGTTTACAGACTGTGAAGGAGCGAAGAAGGCACCAACGGATCAAGACTTGGGGACCTTCCCTGAGGGACTGGTGTTGGAGGCTGCCTCTTAGTTCACCTTCTTGGCTTGTTCAGTTCTTGCTTTAAGTTTTGGAAGAGGGTCTGCCTAGAAGTTCTTTCTTCTTTAGGACACTGATGTTTCTGACACTTTAGTGTGCTGGTTTTAGCCCTTAGGAGACCATCAAAGCCCTCTAAAGTTCACTATAAGAAAAATTTGGCCGAAAGTGAAGGGCCAGCTGGACTACAGACCCATGCAAACTCAGACCGGAGACTTTGCCTTGCCCAGTGGATGCAGCAAGAAGGTGGACACAGAAGAGCAGGGGTGAGGTCTGAGTTCCTTTCTGATGGGACACTTCCTTGGTTGAAGTCTGACCAGCTCAGTAAAATGGGAAGAGGGCATCACCCCATAAGGTAGTGAACTGTGGGAAATGAGGTGAAACTAGAATGTGTTTTATTTGAATGTTGGAGATTGTCCCATTAAATTAAGTCTGGCTCTTTTTACACTTGATGCTCAAGTTACGGTTTACTGTGATTTTGTACCAGACCTGTGCTCAGGGTGATAGCTTTGGGGGGGTTGGGAGGAGTAAGTGGGTGTGTGGGTCTAACATGTAACTAACTGGCAAGCTTACTCAGTTTTGTTCAACTGAAATTCAAAATCGTGGTGCCTTCCACTCGACATCAACATTTTAGAAGGTGGGTAGAAAAACCTACCGTCCATTCTAATCCTTTCTGTGGGTGCTACGTTCAGTTCCTGCAATGTTTCTAACCATCCCACCTGGCTGGTTGCAGTGTGGCCTTCACACTGGCTGGCTGGACTTTCTCCTGGGCCACCACCAGGCCTTTCAGAGTTCGTTCCTTTCAGTCTTTCCACAGCTGGTGAGACAAAAGGCCTTGTGGAAGGATTCGTTTCCTCCATGGCCCACAGGGCCCTGAAGGCAGCTAACCAGGACTGCCCTGAACCAGGTTAGTGACTCCTCTTTAGAGAAATAGCAAATGCCCCGTGCCTGATAGGAAAGCACCACTGTTAATGTTTGCACGGGCTGTTTTCATAGACAGCAGATGATGATTCTTGGAAACAAACGCCATTATGAGGCATTATCTCTTTAAACCTTTTGTTTTCCATTTCCTACTTTAATGATAAAAGATAGACAAAATTTACAGAAATGGGAGAAAATTATTAAAGATTGCTTTGAAGATTTTGATTTACACAATGTTTCTTAATTTTATTTGCCTCACCAATGTTTGCCAAGTGGTTTTTGACCTTGTTCCACTGAAGTGACCAATTTTCTTTTCATTTTGAGCACTACCTAGCCAAGCTATTTAAAGCTATTTGGCTGCCAGTAGGTTCTGCTAAGAATCTTGACTTTGGACCTCAGACTCCTCACCTGTAAAATGGGAGGTCAGATGACTTGTGAAACTTTAAGAATACATCTGTTTCGGTCTGAGGCCTGACTGTTTGTGTCTGGCAGCCCAGGCCCTGCACCAGAAACATAAGTCCAGTGAGCCATCAAATGGACGTGGCTAAGTTGCTTTTGGCCAAGGCTAAGGTGAGCTGAGAGCTACAGGATTTGACTAGGGTGCTTCACCACCTACTAGGAGTTTAGGCAAGAGTGCTCTGGGAACTTCTGGGGGTCAGGCATTGTTATTACTATTATGAGGAAAAATGAGGAGCAGGATGCACATTAGTCTTTAATTAACTTTTAATAGTATAAACCTCATTTAGGTAGTAGTATTAAGCCACAACAATAATGCCACATTGAAATAGCATTTAATAAAATGCATAAAGCTAATTCATGCACTGCAATACTCTATATACAAACACAACAATGCAAATTCTTCTTCAAGACTGAAGACATTGATTAGATATAAAATTCAGTTTAAAAAGAACATGCTATTTTTAAATGCCACCACATAAACAAAGCTGATTTCAAGCTACAGCTTTCAACAGGTTTTAAACCTGGAATTAAAATGTAATGGCATAAACAATATTTTCTGTATTAGGAAGGGCAGAGGTTACAGAAACGGTCCCAGGAAAATCTAACACCCGAATTTTTCCTTTAACAGACGTCTTTTAAAAGGGCTGGTAATACTTAGCTACATTTAAACAGAGGTCCAAACTACAGGTAAAAACTATGGTTTTGTACTATGAAAAATGTGCAGCTTTTCAGTTATAAAACTAGTTGAACACTGGTTTACAAGATAATTGGGAGGATATAGAAAAATATTCCAGCACTTGAGTTGTATGTGGCAGCAGCATTTGAGTCCATAAATGTTCTGGTTGTTAAAATGATTTTACTTTCTTAGAGAAAAGCCTTTTTTTCATGTAAAGTCTACATCCAAATGTTATCCAAATATTAAGCTTTATCATAGTCTGTCAACTGATAAACACTGCTGAGCATTTCTTCAGCACTTATATTTTATAGCACTTTTTTCTATGTTGTATGTATACATTTTGAGACACCAAAATCATCGCCTGCTTAATTCAAAGTATAGCGGGGCATTAAAATATCTCAGATACCCCCTACCCTACCCCAGGATACTTTTTTTAAAGGTCTCAGTTTATTTTTAGTTTGCCGCTAAGATAAATAGCTCCAAAGGAAAATTTTTATTTTAAAGACTCATTTAGAGACTATCAATCATCTTCCATTTCTATTATGTGAACTGGAAAGCTATTTTCACTAGTGATTGTCACAACAGGCAAGGACATGGGAAAGGTGACAATCACTGCTGGGAGGCCAGTGAAGCAGCAGGAGCTTCTTTACATCACAGATGGGGAAGCTGGAGGCTGAACAGCCCAGTCTCACAAAAGGCACTGAGTACATGGTCTCAATGAAGTGTTTTCAAACATTCCAACAGCTTATTTAAAAAAAAAAAACAAAAAAACAAACAAACAAACAAACAAAAAAAAAACCCAAAAAACAACCTGTGGGTTAGGATTTTGCAGCTATCCTGTGGTTTCTTTCAGCAGGCCAGCTTTCAGCCTTCCTGGCAGTCAGGCTCCTGTGCTTACCAGGTCCATGAGCAACTACTGCTGGGCCGAGCCCTGGTTTCCAAGTGCCATGTCTCAGTTAAAGCCCAATTTAAGGGGAAAACAAATCACCAGAATAAACCTGAATAAGGAAAATTTGGAATCTGTAGCTTTAAGCGCATATATATCCATATTAAAATGCAAATTGTATCTGAAATTTTAAAATCGTAATTTAGAGAAAGAAGTCAGTAGATTTCATTCACATGCTATAGTTGGAGAAGTAATTTAAGATTTATAACATATGCCATAAAAAGTTAGCCATCAACATTTATGCTTATTTTTAAAGAATACCGGGTAGGCCTTTTTTTGTTTTGTTTTGTTTTGTTTTGTTTTGTTTTGTTTTGTTTTGTTTTGTTGGCAACTGGAGTTAGACAGGCATTTGTTTACTCACAGGGCAGTGCTTACCAAGTCTGCTGAGTCCGGAGCAAGTGGGGAAATTGCTACCACACTGGGCGCCAGGCCCCATGACACAGACTGTTCTGGAACTGACCACATGACACAGCGAGTCTGGGAAGGCCAACAGCTCAAACTACCAAGTTCCTTCCAGTTAGGCCACAAATAGGCATGTGAAAACCAGATTAAGGATTTCGCATTTAGTTTTTGGACATTAGGATAAATTGTCTTCCAGCTTCCTAGCCCCTGTCTGATCCTAGAGAATACATAGCAATGTCATCCTGTTGGGACTTTTTCTGTCTGGAACTTTCCCTGGTACAGACTGGAGATCGGACTTCATAGCCTTTCCCAGACAGACCATCCAAAGGAAAATGGAGTTAAAATTTCAGCAAATCCATCCTCCCCAGGGACCTTGGAACACCCACATCAATTTATTTCAGCAACTCTTATCATAGATTCTCTTTTAAAACATAAGGAGGGTTTGGGTACGTGGCTACATGTCTGTATACATAATATACATCTATGTACACATACACACTATATACACTGTACATATATAGAAGATATAAACACATGTACATTCGTTCAGTCATACAAGCCTATAAATTGGTACACAACAATGTGCTGAGGGGAGCTCAGGGCTGGACATGCAGACATGCCACGCTGGTGGGAGGCACAGAGCCCTGTGTACAAGAGACCCATACCCATTCTGTCAACTACAAACTCACATCAAAGTTAAAACATTTGCAGAGAGCCACACAATCTAGTAGGGAATAGAAGCGGGACAAGTATGGGGTCATCTGTCCTGCCTGTTCAGACCTTTACAGGATTTAAAGGGCACTGACCTCCTGAGATAAAGTATCAGAAGATGACACTTTTCATGACCTGGGCTCAGAGAAGAGTTGAAATGTCACCTTAGCCCCACTGCACGTCAAGCCATTTCCACTGGAAAGGAGGCTGTGCACTCCCTGACTCTAATCTAACCAGGTCATACACAGAACTTGGATCCACAGCCAAGGAAGGGCTGCCTGGCGGGCAGGGGGCAGGCAGGCAGTGAGACTGCTCTGCTAGGAACACCCCCAAAGGACCAGGATATGGTTTTCCCCAAACGAAAGCACAAGGTACAGGAAGAGCCCTTCTAATTCTTGGCTCCCTGCCATGGCTGTCCTCAAAATAAGCAAAACTGCTAATTAAGCTCTAGCAAGAGCGCTGCCGCCACACTGGGGAGCCCAGAGTAGACACGTCCGTTGCTATCAGCATGACCGGTGGCCATCGCCGCAGAACAGAGCCCACATTTAATACACTAATAAGCTGGAAAGCCCCTCTTGAGGGATATTACATAACACGTCTTGCAAATGACTACACCTGAAATTATAAAACCCAAACAAGAACCTCAACCACAGAGACAATAAATAATGTAAATCTCAATAAACACATAAAAAATCTCAGAAGGGTGGTAACATACTTCCTTAAAAATACTTTCCAGGAAACGCTTGGAAAGTATTTGCGTGGGTAATTTGGTCTTAGATTCTCAGTTTCTTCCTGCCCTGTTTCATGATTATATGTAATGAACACCACAAATTTCAACACATAACTGTCCAACACCATCTAAGATACCAGTGGAAAAGAGCCCACTTCATCACAAAGCAACTGCGTGTATCTGTGCCCACCTCCCTTAGCCAGCGCGCCTCTCCTCACTGAGGGAGGACTGGCCAGGCCAGTAGAAGGGTACGTATGACTAGGCTACATGGTAAAGATTCCTGCTCCTGCCTTATTTCTCTCAGAGATTCAGTAGGCAGAGGGCTGGTCTCCTTCACTAAATCTAGAGTTTGAAACTATTAACACAGGTTAAAAGCCTTGTGAAAGCTGAGCCCAAATATCTGCTTGGGATCCCTTTAAATAATTCTTGGCGTTGAGTTTACTTCTTTTAATCAATTTGACAAGAGATAGAATAGACGTGCTGTCAAATGCCTGAAATGATTGGGAGGCAGCGAGAATTAAGGTAGTGTGGACCTGCCCCTTAAGGAAAAGGCCACTTCAGCGTAAGGCCAACAGAATCCAGGAACTAACAAGGAGTGCTCAAACCCCAAAATGGTCCACTGAAATCAGCTACCACCAGTGAAGGGACTCAAGGAACAGGACCAGGTTAGAATCAGCAACTTCCTAAGCTAAATAGACTTTTCTCCAGGGCTGTCTTGCTGGAGTGTGGCACTTCCCCATCCAAGTGTTCACTGTCCTGATGGTTACCACCTCTTCCCAACATAGCTAAGCAGTGGCTTTGTCAGGACTGCAGCCTAGGTCTTGCCTAAGCCGCCCCAGTATCTTAAGGCAACCAGAGTCTAAAAGCCTGAAAGACACAAGACTCCCAGGGACTGCCCCTGGGAGGGAGGGAGCTGGCCAGAGCGGGCCTTTTCGCCAGCACGAAGAACTCAGATCTGGAAGGTGTGACACAATATGTATTTCTAGGGAGCCACAGTGTGATCAACAGATATGCTTACTTTTAAAAATCAAAGAGAGACAATTTGCTGTGTAAGATGCAAGAACATGTTTCAAAATGCCCTCTGCTAAAACCTTTTACAAGCAGAAATGATACAGACCTGTCCTAACTCCAATGTCTTGGCTAATTTTTTTCCCTTAATTTTGAAATTTAAAATCACTTCAGAGTTAGAAAACCAAAACTTTAAGCTGGTAAGATGAAATCCTTTCCATCATTTTATAATGGACACCCTCACTATTCTTCAAAATTTGCTTCCAAGGTATGAACTATTAAAGGTAATTAAATCCAAACTGGAAATGAGAATTGGAGAGACTGTCCCCACTTAATTCTCACTAATGACTTTCATAAAGTGCTGTTAATACACTTTGGAATAATACATCCCATTATGCTATAAGCCTGTGGCTGGCTGTCTGACACCCATGCACACCTCAACAAAGTGCCCACCTTGACCGAGGCACTAGCCAGACTAGGGAGTGTCTGGGCAGCAGGGCAGGAAATGCTTGCTGTAACTCACATCCATGGGGATTTATGGGTGCTCTTCTCTAGATAAGAATTTCCTTATAATAACATTCTGTTCTTGTAAACAATGGTTGCTACAGTTATGAGAAGGTAACTTTAGAAACTAATGGTCATTTTTTAAAGAGCAGGCAGCCTGCTTCTGTATCCATCATCCAAATGCTCCAGGGTTTGTGCGCTGGCACACACCTAAGGGAATCAAAGTGCACGGTGGGCCAGGACCATTGAGAAACTTGCCAACAGAGATGCTGAGTCCAGAGACATTCTGAAAGACCCTGATATTTAAGGTCAACAGAGAACCCTTCCACTTAGCTTCACCACTGCCCTAGCCAGGCAGCAAGATCCTGTACACATATCCCACCCCAAGAGAAGTACTAAACTGCAAGAATGTAGGCCCTTCTCAAGGGGCTTTTGGAATAGAAACCGCACAGGGAAACCCTCAGGCTCCAGGGAGGCCACATCCCTCCATCTGAAAAATGCAGCCACCCCAGATTGTATTTAGGAAGTACTACTATCAAGGGTTCAAAATGCCCACATTGTCAACTGCTTCAGGAATTGGGAGTTAATGTCTGACTGATTGCAGTCCAATTCTAAGAACCAGTCATCAGAAGATGCCCAGGTTTGGAGGAGCCCACAGATGCCTGTCACAGACCAGGACCAGAGGTCAGGGAACCTGACAAGCATCAGCTCTGTGACTGAAGAAGGTTCTGGTTTGGGTCACCAATGACTGCTAGTGCATTCCCACTTCCTGCACAATACAGATAAGACACATTTTCATTTGCTCACAGGAATTTAGTTCAATACCACCCAAAGTATGCACACAATTAGGAATGATGCCTTCTTTTCTTAAACTTGAATGATTGTCTCCTGTACCCTATTGCATTTTCACAGAAATCATTAGCATTTCAGCAAAAGATGTACACAGTTTTCCATTTGCCCTGCGAATAGACACGATGTTGCTAACATTATGCATCGATAAGAAGTGCTTAGAAAGTGCTAATATTATTACCCTGGTAATTAGTAGTTATTAATTCCAAGGACATTTTTAATATACATATACACACATACTGTTCTCTTAGGTTCTTTTAGTTTTAATACTAGTCTCTGACATTATAAAACTTTGTTTTTTGCCCTTTGAGAATTTCTAAATACAAATTGAGTTAAAAGATTTCTCCAAAATCTGCTTCATCAAAAGGCATTTAAACATTTCTTATGGCAGGAAAGGATACTACTAGTCTTTTAGTTGCTATTGTCTGAGATTAACAGACAAGAAGAAACCAGCTAGGAAATGATGAACATACTGGAAATATTTGCACATACCAAAATACTTCTACTTCATCTTCTCTGCCTCTGAGCAGACTCAGAGGAACCTTCTGCTCCTCAGCAGGTGTGGGGTGTGCACTATAGACTGGCTCCGGTGATCTGGCCATTGTACTCTGCCGTCTCCATCTTGAGGATATAGGGGATTATGCTGTCTATTGAAACATTGCCAATGAGACCAGTAAAAAAAAGTTCTTCTGTTATGTTGGAGCTCATCAGCCTGAGTGCTGGCAGGCGGACGAGAATCCGGGCCAATCTGTAAGAGGGAGGGTCATTAGAGAAAGGGGGACTCGCTGCCCTTCAGACTTTGACCTGGACAGGCTCCCAGGGGCCCTATCTGCACTGCTGAGAACTGAACCATGCAACAGATCCATTCACTATTCACCTCTTGTTTTTCTGATTTCAGTAGTTCCTCTTGTAGTTTTATCATGAGAAAAAGAAGTGAGTGTAAGGATGTATGTATAAACATGTTCCCTTCATTGTTTATAACAGCTCTCCCCTCCCCCACCAAAAAGAAAAATGTGGCAATCTATCAACAGAGGACAGGTTAAAAGAAATATGGTGTCTTCATATAATGGAGAAATACATACTCATTAAGAAGGATAATAAAGATCCAAATTCACTGATAAGGAAAGAAGTCCATGACATGTAGCTGAATAGAAACTTGAAAGGAGGCTGTGAAGCAGCAAGTACAGCAGAGTCGCACTTGGGTATATTTATTTTGTGCACATTCGTAAATAGTATTCAGGAGGGTATGTACCAGAATGTTAAAGTTTGACCTCTGGGTACTGAAATGTGGAGTGATTTTACATATTAAAACCCTTTCTGTATTGCCCTAATTTCCAGTATTCATTTAGCATTGTAATTTAAAATAAAATGATAAAACTGTTTTTGTTTTAAAGAAACCCTGGGTGGAGGGCACACCATGACTCGGTCCTGGAGGGTCATGGGACACTGTCTGAACTGCAGGGGTGTCCAACCTGCAGCCCAACACAAAATTGTAAATTTACTTAAAACATTATGAGATGTTTTTGTGATTATGTGTCGCAGTGTATTTATAATGTGTGACGCGAGACAACTCTTCTTGTGGCCCAGAGACACCAAGAGGTTGGACACCCCTGGAAGCCACCCCACAGCCAGTGCACATGGCAGTGTGTGCAAGGACATGCGCGGCAGCGCCAGTCCAGTCTGGAAACAACCTACATTCTCACTGGTAGGGAATGTTAAATTACAGCACCTCTTCAGTCACAGAAAATGATGAAGAGTATGTATACTCACTGAATATTAAATTTTAAAAAATGGTTACATTGATTTATATTTTATGATTCCAATTACACATACATAAAAATCTTCTGGAAGTAAATACATAAAACATTAACAGGCATCTCTAGACAAGTGGTATTTACACAGAGTTAAAAATTTTCTTTTTGCTTTCCAGAATAAATTTTTTTACAGTGAACATTATGTTATTTTTAAAAAGGGAAAATATATTAATATTATGCAAGCAGCATTCCAGCCCATCATCCATTCACCCAGCCACTGTGAGTCCTGCAGGGGCACAAAGGTGTAAGGGGACACCACCACAGACCTGGAGGGGTTGACCAGCGGCTGCAGGGTGTCAGGAAGCCAGCAAAGACAAATCAAGGAGGACTTTCTGGAGCATGCCACATCTCAGCTAGGCCTTAGAGGCTGGCTAAAATGTCTATCAGCAGAGATGCAAAGAATGGGGAGGAATCAGAGGGTATTTCAGGAGAAATAAACAGTAGGAGAAAAAGCATAAGGATGGGAAAAACTAAAAAAAAAGAATGTATAAACAGGGTGTAAACCACCCTAGGGCTGTTTCTCTGGGAACTGTCTTTGAGTTTCTGAATCCTATGACAAAGACACTCTTACTTCATTTCTGGTCCTGAATCACCCAGCTTGTCCCCTGCTTCCCCAGGGTCCCTGACTAGACAGAGTGGCTCAGGACTTTTTTAGAACCTCTACTTGCAGAGACGAGAGTTCCTATTGTCAAGGTGATTCTAGTGTGCTGGGATGCCAGAAGCCCCCAGATGGGCATTTTCAGCTGCTTCTAGCTGTAGGTGCAGGCACTGTGCGGGAGTAGGCCTGTGGCCTCTTCAGGGGACAGCTTGACTTTCACACCTGTCTGGATGCATTAAGTTGTGGGTATGGCAACATTACTTGACAGTCCCATTTTATATGTATTGAGGCTCAAGACACTCTAGATTCATGGTGAGGTCTTCAGTGACCCCACTAGACAGTGGAACTTGCTTTGGCAAAAGCTGCCTGTAAGCCATGGAGCTGTGCCTAAAGCAGAGGTAGGCTCTCTGCCAGCAGGGCCAGCCACAGGCCCCCCACCACTCACACCAGAGAAATGGTCCTCCTGGGACTGAGAAGCAAGTTGGGGAAGGTGGGGCCAGGCAGCTTTCCCTGCTGCAATATTTATTTTGAGGACATAAGATGGGGAGGGAAATACTAAATAATTTGCTTGTTAGGGCCCCAGAAATTCATGTAGCCTCCAGTGGGTTGAAGTGGTCATGGGCAAAGAGCTCTTCCATTCCTTAGCTGGAAAGTTTGTCAGGCATTCTGCCCTATTTCAGAACAACTTGCCTATTCAAGCCTGCATGCAAAAGGTGTTTATCTCTCTACCAATCTATCTCCCAACCCTTACAAATAATATAAATTAACTTTCACACCAAATAAAGGGACTTTTAAAGTCAGGTTATCTGGGGGTAAAATTACTATTTGACAAAACTCACTCACTGCTTTATAGGGGTCAGATTGGTTTATGTCATGAAAACTTTTCTGTGAAGTACTGTAGCATTGTCTCTGGAGTGGATGTGGACCAGAGGAGTGGAGCTTCCAACTAATATCCTGGACAAGGGGTGTCTCCTTGAGGACTCATGCCTCATACACAAGGTCAGCCTTACAGGAGACCATACAGCATCAACTCCAACCCCCAAGTCACAGAGGAGAGCAACCCAAGGTCTCAACGCCCACTGGGATGGCCTGGTATTCCTGACTCTTCCTGCCTGGCACTTTCCACACTCCCATTACCACCTATAAAATGTAGGAATTAAAGTGTAATCAAATGCAGGGTTTACCAGGCTGCTAGAAATGGGACAGCTAAGATAATTTATACTTGCAACTACAGATCCAGCTGCATTCCTCCCTATCCTGAGCAACAGCATGTGCCTGTGCATCTCACCGGTAGGTGTCTTCTGAGTAGGTTTTCTGAACATAGTCCTGCAACTCCATCTGTGCCTTTTCTTGGAATTTTTCAATTTGGCTTGTGCTGGTCAAACCTGGATGATCTGAAAAGAGAAAAGTGCCCACAAATTGCCTTCTGTATTTAGAAAGCCTCACCGATTTCTTAGTACTTATTTTTAATCAAACTTCTGATAAATTTCTCAAGCACAATAGTTCGAACTCTGAAGACTGACTGGGTTTTGATGTTACAGGACTTTCCTGTGCTTAGCCAAGGCCTGGAGGTGCCCAGGAGGAAGCTGGGCTCCCGAGTAGTTATTCCAACCTCAGAAGCCCCAACTGCTGGTTCTGGATGTTTGACTTCCTATTACTCTGAAAAACATATTGATTTTAAAACTATCACATGAATTAGAAATTTATTTTCTAGGTAGTTAATCACATAATTTCTCCCATTAAAAAAATTTTTTTTATTTGCCCTGGCTAGTGTAGCTCAGTGGATTGAGCATGGGCCTGTGAACCAAAGGGTCACTGGTTCAATTACCAGTCAGGGTACATGCCTGGGTTGTGGGCCAGGTCCCCAGTAGGGGGCACGTGAGGTGATCACACACGCTGATGTTTCTCTCCATCCCTTTCTCCTTCCCTTCCCCTCTCTCTAAAAAATAAATAAATCTTAAAAAAATATTTTTATTTATTTTTAGAGAGAGGGGAAGGGAGGGAGAAAGAGGGAGAGAAACACTGATCAGCTCTGTCTTGCAGCAGGCCCCCAATTGGCATGTGCCCGGGCTGGGAATTGAACAAGTGACCTTTCAGTTCACAGGTCAGCACTCAATCCACTGAGCCACACCATCCAGGGCAATTTATCCCATTTTTATTAACTATTTTGTTGTTTTTAAGTATAGGACTGGGGAGGAAGGGAAAGGTTAAGGTGTGTACAACCCCAGCTACTGAGCACAATGGTAAAGGCAAGTCAGTCACGAAAGTGACCCCTCAGGATGCTCCAACAGCAGAGGGGTAGTGAATGAGGCCAGACCAACCGTCTCTTACTTTCCACCAACAGTCCTGCTGACTCTTCTTCATCTGCTGTGACCATAGCTTTTCCTGTATCCTGTAGCAGCTGCTGCTGCTGCCCTCCACAGAGGACTACGGGTAAACTTGTGCACTTTCTATCTGTACTGGGTTGTATATGCTAACATAACCTGAAAAATTGGCAAAGAGCAAAACAAAACAAAAGAAACAAAAAGGGACACAGGATGGTAGAACACTCTATTTTGTATGCTGCAGTCCCATT
Source organism: Anoura caudifer (assembly GCA_004027475.1). Lineage (NCBI taxonomy): Eukaryota > Metazoa > Chordata > Mammalia > Chiroptera > Phyllostomidae > Anoura > Anoura caudifer. The sequence goes on from PVKU01000918.1 coordinate 174,801, forward strand.
TGGCCAATGGTTTAATTAGGATACAGATTAATCTATATAAAGCCATTTCTTTGGGACTGTAAGGGCAAGAATTTAAAAATTCTTACGTAAGCTAGCAAAGCACACTTATTGTGAAAACATTCAGTCACAGTCTGGCAGGTCTCTCCTCTCCACTGCTGATGACTTCACCAACACATTCATGTTCTCAAACACCAGCAGACCAGCAGACACAGGTGGAAAATAGTCGGCACCACCACCACATATCTTACCGGGGCTAAAGAGAACTATAGCTTTAAGGTATGCATACTCATAGCCGTCTATATCCAGCTTCGCCATACTGTTACAGAACTCCTGAAGCTTCCAGATATGCTCCATGACTTGCTTTATCCGGTCACCAGAAAGTTTATCTAGAAATCAACATCACAGATCCCCTAAGAAAGGCTAGTAAGAACAGTAACACAAGCTTCTTTGAGGGTGGGGGAGAGAGAATAATTTAATGTTTTAATGAAAATTCAATTATCTCAAGATGGTTAAGAGCTTTACTTTCCAGTTGAAGGTGAAGTGACAACAAGTATCCCAATTCCACTATTCTATTTTCTGCTTCAATAATGAACCCCTGAACCAGTGATTCTCCCTGGTCCCACCCTGGGCTGCACCTTTGGCTTGTAGTATAAATTGGTAATTTCTTTTACTCTGTGCTTAAGACCCATATGTGTGTTCTTTTATCAATGGTTAGGTTTTCTAAGTCTCTGGAGGCATTTAGTAAATATTTGCTAACTTGAAATGTTGGCATATTTTAGTCATCAAAACAACCCTAGATGTTATCTGATTTAATCCTCATGACAATATTTTGCTGAGGGATATCAGTATTACACTTAGTTAAAAATAAAACTAGAAGCTCGTTTGTGAATAACTCTAACTTAAATTCAATAAAATGTTACAGGGTTTTAAAAATCACCTTTTCGTAACTATTCCAAAGGAATAACTACAAAGATGTGACTAGGTAACTCACGTTGCTAGATAGATATCATACACATGGAATGCTCAATTACAAGTACAGCTGAATTCCTATTCAGCTGCAAGTGGGGCTGTCAGTGTCAGCCTCAATCCCTGGGCATGTTCCACCTAGACGGTGTCTTCAGTGTACTGAGGACACGCAGCATGTGGACAGAATGCACCGCACTGGCTATCTCCCAGTCCTGACACACTGGGATCTGACCGCCAAATGTCAGAGGGTTGCCGCAGGTCTTAGAAGAGAGTTATTTGTTCATTCACAAGGAGCTGAGCTAACTGTCCTGGACCGGGAGTCTGTATGACCTAGGTTGGTGCCTCAGCTCTTCCACCTGCTGTTTCATTTGGGGCAAGCCAGGAATCTTATCAGGACCTCAGTTTCTCCATATGTAACACTGAGATAATAGTCTCTACTTTATAGGGTTGTGAGGATTTGTGAAATTACACATAAAAAGGGTAACCTGTTAATGAAGTTGAAAACATAAGTTATGATTATTCTGAAAACGTCACTACATGTCTATATAACAGGAAGTTGCCAACTTTTTTCAATTATCTTTTTCTTCCTTTTCATATTCACTATATGAAAAAAAGGCAATCGGAGAAATTTAAATGTTCTGACTGGTTCTAACTTTTATTACTTAAAAGTTAAACCTCCCTCAGCCTATGAATGGTATGGAACACTAAGGCTAACCAATTTCTGATGCGCCAGCTTTGACAGAGTCCCCCACGTCCCGGCCCTACCTTCTTGGATGCTGTTCTGCAGGTGGTTGACGATGGCCGCCAGGATAGTGGACAGACTCATGACCTGGGCACACTGGGCCAGGCCGAGGGTGAAGAGCTCGTTCCAGCAGGCCCGTACCAGGCTGGTGTTACAGTCCTGCCTGGGAACACAGAAGGGAGGGTGGGTGTGGGTACGAGCTGGCACTTCCCAAACCAGGATGTCCCAAACAAATGGATTCAGCAAGTGTGTTGAAGGTCTATGATACATCCAGGATCATTCTCTAAGGACACCACCATCTAAAAATCTCTAAACTAAGTCCCTCTGAGGACAAACTATTCTGTTAAAAAAGATTCTTTGAACTTAAGCAATGAGAAATTTTAATAGGTATGGTTTAGTCAAACCATCATTTACTACAGCCTTCTACATCTGCAGCTGTCCTGAGAGAATGCAGTAATCAAAGGACTAAGGACTGAATGTAGACTCTGAAGGGAGGTGACGTACCCTACACCTAAGCCCAGAACTGAGGGCCTGCAAACTGCAGAGGAGGAGCCGGGAATATAGTGGGGAGGAAGGGGACATCTAAGTCAGCTTTCAGCCCTGCCTTGGGTAATTTATACTTAGGATGACATGACTGGTGCATTGTAACACACTATGCCCTTATCTCAGATGCCCCCAGATGCAGCACGCCCTTACTCGCCTCCAGATTTTAGGATGACTCCTGCCTCTGTTCCACTCTATCCTCAGCTGCTAAATCTAAGTCCTTAGCACATGGAGCAGGCTTGATAAAGATTTGAGGAACACTGTAGCATTAGCAACCATGGTCCCCTGCTACCAGTCCACTGAGTATATTTAGTAAGAAAATAAAGTCACAGGAACAAACTAGAAGGGTCCTCAGAGACCTTCCAGGCCATTGCTAGGGAGGGTAAGGCCCTTGCCAGAGGATTCCCAGAGAAAAAGGCCTCTTACCCAAGTGCCTGAAAAGCTGGGATTGACCTGGCCCAGTGCATGGAGAGGAAAAGCAGGCGGGATGCAGACTCGCAGATGTAGTGCACGTTGAGGTACTCTGGCATTGGGCTGGGCATTGTTAGCTGGAGAAGAGAAGGTACAGAGCACAGGATGTGACCAAGGGATAGGGGATGGCTTGGTCTGTTGATACAAATTCCTGTTGTGTTTCAACATCGTGGCAGCTAGAATTGCTGTCTCTGTGTTGAGGCTCCTGTATGGTCCCATCCTCCTATGAAGTGTATGTTCTCTGTACCCCTACAGAGGGGACCGGCTCCCTGTGGTTTCCTGCCCGGTGAACTAGGGTTTGATGGCTCTCAGAATGTGCAATGATGGGACCTCTCAGCTTACCCATACAAAGACATATTTTTTAACTCTTGCCTCAACTAAATTGTCTGTCGTAAGGCAATTCCATTTTGAGTCATAGGTTAAAGTCTAAATCAAATTGGGGAAAAAGGGGTAAAACTTCTTGGATTAACAGACATTTGGTAGGTGGCCTCAAGGCAACAGTGAGTAATATCCCACCACTATGTCAGGCCTGGGCTCCAGGAGTTCCAATGTCTAGGAGCTCTAATGCCTTGGAAGCCTGAATCCCACTGGTGATCTGTGTCCTCAGTATCTTTGGGCAATTATAAGCAGGAACCCAATCTTCCTAAATGACCAGCCATATCTCTCTTGTCAAGAATGCTGGGGGAACAGCAAGACTCAGCCCGGAGACCTAGAGACCAAGAGGGCTTTAGGGAAGCTGTGAGTGTCCTGTGAAACAAGGCTGGTGGGCAAGAGTGTGAGGAAGACCCAGGGAGACCTCATAGGACCCTTCAAGGACACCTAGGATCTACTTTCTATAGCTCTAGAGGGCAGGTGGTCAGGACCGATGGGTGGGATTGAGGACTGGCTGCTTGCTTTTGGAGCAGACCAAGTGGCCTGCCTCAGCCTGTGCACGAGCCAGTCCACCACCACAAGGTGGAAGGCATAGCAGTCAGCTTTTAGTCCTTGCTAGTCAGCCCCATCACATCAGCCTGTCAGGGCTATCTTCAGAGCCAAATGCCACTGTGAGCAAAAGATCAGTAAAGATGCTTTATAATGGGAATATAGTTCTAGAATACAATATCCTGATCAAATGCCACAACAGAAAATGAGCTCACTCCAAGGTTTGATTTTTAAAATGATACCAGCTCTGGTACAACGCTCCCTTCAGAGTAGGCTGGGGCATGTGGTTAGGCTTAACACACTCACCTTAAATGTGACATGAGTGTCTGAAAGGAGGGGGCCTTCAACCTCAATGATGGGTGTGGACTGGTCTCTGCTGATGACATGGATGCTTCCTCCTCCACTGGTGTCTATCCCATCTGCCAGGCTTGGAGGTGAGGAGCTGTCTGTGGTATTAAGTGCTTTAGCTAAGGTATCAAATGCCCTGTGAGCAAAATTGAAGCAAGTGTTGTGAATCCACAGCTTTTAGTGGAAACGAACTCTAGCTGAGACGTAATTGAAAAAAACAATGCACTGGGGAAAGATAATTAAATTATACTTGCTGAGAGAAGGAATAACAATGGAAGCTTCTATGTATTGTTTATACATCTCATTAGGCACTAAGCTATATATTACTATTTTCACAAGTAATTTTTAGTTTTTACAATTTCTCTCCAAGGTAGAATTCTCAACATTTTACAGATGTGAAAGATGAGGCTTAGGGATGTTAAATAACTTTTCTAAGATTGCCCACACAGTAAGTGATAGAACCAGAATTCTGCCTAATTCAATCCTATCCTCTTTCTGTTGGATTGGATCTAAATTTCCCTATCAGATCACAAGTGAACATAAGAACTAGCACTCTTGTGTAGCCCAGAGGTGCACCTGCCTGGTCTGTGGAGACGGACAGGAGTGGCCGCTCCCACAGGAAAGGAACAAACACAAGAGCCACGCTGCCGAGAAGAAACATCCTCAGTAGCCAACTGCAGATGTCTGGGACCAGCTAACACTTTCTATTACCTAATATCTACCTACCTACCCGGAGAAATTTAAGGTCTATACTCACTACTGGGAAACAATATACATGAAAAAATAGGATAAAACAGAACCATGATGGAAAAGGGAATGAACTATTAATACTTAAGCACAATAAAAAGTGACTTGATACAAGGCACTGAAGAGTTTTTCCTTGCTTCCACAGAGTTACTCCATGTCCTTTTTCACTGTTTGGAATGAAAAACAATTTTGATTGTTTTATATAAGTGGGTCCACATTCCCACAGTTAAAACATGAAAGGAGACAGATGTGCAGGGGCACTGTGACAATTTTACAATCCTTGATTAAATACAGGGTGGGTGTCAAAATGCTGCCACCCACCCTCACAATGCAGCGACTGAGTGTGCACGTCAGGAGAGAAGCCTCTACCCTCACGGATGCGTACCGAGTAATCTCACTTGCAGACTGGTCCTCTGGCTGCATTTCTGAAGTGTCACCATTGTTAAGGGATTCACTTAGGTTGGCAAGGGAGGTTACTACATTTGCCAGTGTGCCCAGAGCTCCCTGGCTTGTTTCAGCCTATGAGACAAAAAATAGAAACATTAAAAGGTGAATACACACACACGCGAGACTCTCAGGCCAATGAAGGTATAATGTTGGTTTAAAAACAGCTTCTGTGGGGGTCTGACTACAGTGGGGAAGCACGAGAAGATCTTTCGGGGATGGATAAGTTCTGTATCTTGACTGTGGTGGTTGTTGCACAAGTCTACACATGATAAAATGATAGATCAAAAAGAGATAAACTGGACATCACCAAAACTTAAACTTTTGTGTTTCAAAAGACATAAAGAAAGCAAAAGACCACCCACCACTGCACACAAGACAACCAACAGAACAGGAGAAAATATTTGCAAATCATATATCTGATAATGGTTCAGCTGCCAGAAGAGCTAAAAAACTCTTGTAACTCTATAACAAAAAGACAAATAAGCCAGTTAAAAAACAGGCAGAGATTTAAGTATAAAGTTCTTCAAAGAAGATACACAAATAGCCATACGCACATGAAAAGATGGTCATCACTGGAAATGTAAATCAAAATCACAATCAGATACCATTCACATGCACTAGGATGGCTATAATAAAACAAACAACAAGTGTTGGACAGGATGTGGAGAAACTGGAACCCGCATACACAGTTGGGGGGGAATATAAAATGGTATAGTCACTGAGGAAAACAGGCAATTCCTCAAATGTTTCAAGACAGAGTTACCATATGACCAGCAGTTCCACTTCTAGGTATATACATAAAAGAAATGAAAACATGTCCACAAATACACCTGTACACAAATGTTAAGCACTATTCATACTAGACAAAAAATAGAAACAACCCAAATGTTCATCAGATGATGAATGGATAAATAAAATATGGTATAGCCATTTAAAGGCATGTTATTTATCAATAAAAACGCACACCAGTTGCTGTGAAACCCCCTGGTAGTCAGGAGTTTTAAGGTTATTCAGCCTTTCCTTGCAGTGTTAGTTTTCTCTTCACTTCACTACCCTGTCAGTCACTGTCCCGAATGTCTCCTGGGTGACAGCAATGAGCCAGGTGTGATTCCCAGGTCACACACATCACCGCTAACCAAAGCCCGGAAGCTCAAAGCCCAGCCTAAAGACCACTGGGTGGAGGGCAGCTCTCCAGCCAGTGGCTCTAATTTTTGCCTTTCCTTTCCCAAAAGAGGATGCGCCTTAATGTCCTGAGTGTGCACATTGACGTGCACACGAACAAATGAGAAGGTAGCCCGCAGGCCCGGCTCTAGTTCTAAGGGTCGCTCTGTTACTGAGTCACTCTTTTTAGAGAAGAAAAATCGGACTCAGCTGTAGCTCGGTGCTACTTTGGGTCATATCAGGAACAAGATGAGAAAGACAATGGACTCCCCTGCCTGGATAAAACCCTCCTCTTTAGTTATCTTCATGCAAGTTAGCCAGTTGTCTGTCTGTCTGTCTGTCTGTCTCTCTCTCTCTCTCTCTCAGATTGAGAAACATCTCTGTCCCCCACAAGTTAAATTCCATATGACTCATTTGCTCTAGCAGTTTTAGAATTGTCAGAATCCTGGCTGAGTTTCCTCCTGTAGGTCATCTAATAAAAAGGAACTACAGGCTTCTGTAAAAGGCCATTTTGGGATAAGTAGCTATTTCTTCAACATGCTACTGGTATTCCAATGTGTGTATCAGGGGGAAAAATCTTAATAGAGAAGAGAGCCACAGAACTTTCTTGAAATTGAACTCTAAATCCTGTTATAATGACTACGAGCAGCCAGCCCTTACTGAGTTTCTGAAAAGTGATTAGCATCTCCAAAACAAATCATGGTGATGGGGTAGGGGAATGGGGGAGGGCTAAATCACAAGAAATAAATTGAGAAGCAGAAGATCATGCTTTCAACATGGCCTCTGAAGGCCAAGAAGAAGGTGGTACACACTTACAAAAGCACTACAACATAAAGGTACAAGAGAAGGCATAACATTACCTTGGAATCTGTGGCCAGAAGAACAGTACCATCCTCACGTATCAAAGGTTGCTGGATGTTCACAAGCATCCCTGGATCAAGAAGACCTGTTTGTCTATTTAAGACATAAAGAAACCCAGAGTGGCTTCCAACATTTAATGCACAGTACAACCATGCTATATTTCCCTGTCCCTTCCACACCTGCAGGGCAAAGTAGAAGAAAAGCTCTAACTAGACTCATCCAAGGAGTAACTGACCGTTTTCTCTCTGCAATGAGATGTGCACACAGCTGGGTCTACTGCCAGAGACAGGAGGACACACATGCACCTCCCCATGGCTTCTGTGCTGACTGCAGCCGCTCTGCCAAATGATGTTAACTTGATTTTCAGAATATCACCAAGGCATTCTCAACTCTAGTTCTCTCTACAGTAGATATGGATTTCTTGTCTTCCCCCTCTCTCTTCCTTTTAAATTAAGTTCAACAGATTAGTTTAAAAAGAACAGTTATAAACTAACTTGTGGTACCATCTGGGACTACACCTAGGACCCTCAGCCTTTTGTCTATACTGCAAAAAAGCCCCAATCTTGAATTACAGAACTGTTTTCCTGTGTGAAAAATGTCAAACTATGGGACATAATCTGAGCCACTGAAAAATTCTGACCTCATCAGCCATCTTCTGGACTGTCCAGGGATGTGACAGGAGCAGCTCCATAAAGAGTGGGAATAGGCCAGACAAGTCAGATGGCTGTGGTAGGCTGGCGGGGGCCGCAGAAGCCTCCTTCCCAAGACACACTGGTGCCTCCTCTGATCAGCAACAAAAGCTGAGGGTAATGTTACTCTCTGTCAAAACAGGGACTGACCTTGCTCCATCTTTATCTGCCACAAAAGTAGGAGTGGCAATCAGAGGACTTCTCAGGTCCTTCCGGATATAGATTTTCTCAGTTGAAGCAGCACAATTGCTTGGTTTCTCCCGTTGTACATCAAAGGGCTTCCGTTCACTCTGTACAGCTTAAATCACAACATAAATATTCATGTTCAGAGGAACAATTTAAATCTATAAAGATCATATCCTTCATGTTAAAGTAAGGGGTCTTAGATAGAAAGTCTACCTCAATTTTCACAGTGGACTTTCTAGCCAAAGGAGAGAAGGGTTCAAAGCCAAACAATGCCATGCCCAAATCTAAAGGCAGGAAAAAGAGCTCAAGACGGTGGACATGCCCTGCAAAGAACTGCAGCACAGCATCTGCATGGTCTTGGGGCCCACCCTGAGCCCTCTGGGTTTTTGCTTCTTATTTGCTAACAAAATGGACTCTCCAGGATGAGAAACACCCGTATTCAAGTGAGTCTGTAATAGAGAACTTGTCCAATGGCTCACATTGTAGAGGAACAATGCAAATGTGCACCTCAAGCCTGCAGGACTTCTGCAAACTCTTCAATGGTGTCAATTTTCTATTACCCCAGCAACTTCTCCCTTCAGCAGTCTGGTCTAAGGACAGGTATATGTGCCAGAAACAACTGAAGAAAATAAAGACCTTTTTATATAGGATTTTAAAAAAATATTTTATTTATTTATTTCTAGAGAGTGGGGAAGGGACAGAGAGAGGGAGAGAAACACTGATTGGTTGCCTCTCGTATGCACCCACAACCCAGGCATGTGCCCTGACTGGGAATCAAACTGGCAACCTTTAGCTTTGCAGGACAATGTCCAACCAATTGAGTCACACTGGTCAGGGATAAAGACCTTTTTAAAAGAAAGACTGAACCCCAGATCCAATATGTAACTAAGGCAAGGGGTTCTATTTCACAGAGGAGGCCCCTGTGGCTTAGAGAAGCTACATGACTTTCCCAGGCCTAACAGCTCCTACGTGGAAGATCTGGAGTTTGATCTGGTATCAGCTTTACTCCAAAGCCCGTGCTCACCCCACTCTACAGTGCTGCCTCCCCATTTACCAGGAGTAGGTTTCCACATACACCATGGGAAAGGACCAACCCCAGCAGTGGCAACGCTGAAGCACCTAGCTAAGCCAAGAAGATAAACTGAAATGAAGGCTGAGTGGGTATTTTTTCTTCTTATTTTAAAGTCAGGTACAGAAACCTTATTTAATAGACTCTTGCTCACTTTCTCCTTGTTAATTCATGTGGTTTTTTTAATACTGTCACTCACATTCCATTTTCATGCCCATCTCTAAGCATTTTTTCAGCCGGCAAAACTGACAGCGGTTCCGGTGGTGCTTATTGATGATGCAGTCTTGGTTGCTCCGGCAGCTGTAGGTCAGATTTTTCCTTACACTCCTTTTGAAGAAACCTTTGCAACCTTCACAACTGACAGCCCCATAGTGACGGCCTAAAAGGATAAAGAATGCATGAAGTAGTTCACCAAGAAGAGGTGACCTGTCACAGGCCCCGTTTTTAAGGCAAGCCTATCAAAGTGACTGATGGGTGTGTCGTCAGATGCCGGTGCCATGTGGACAACCACAGGCCTGGGCATTAAGCATGGTACCCAAGTCCTTCAAAGAATTTCTCTACAATTTTTATAGCAGCCCTATGAGGTCATAATGGAAAAACTTAAGCTCAGCCAGCTGGTAATGGCATGACATTAATGCTCTTAGTACATGAAGGACCTACCATATAGCAGGAGCTCACAGGGGACGGCCGCACTGTACTGTCCACTGCATGCACCTGGTTTTGGCTTTGAAGACCTAGGCTTGTGAAGCTACTCAGCTCTGCCATCCAGCAAGAGGGCAGGTAGCAAACACATGCATGTACCATTTTACTCCTGCACTTATTCCCCCTGTGTGAGCCATGTCCTGGGTCCCAGACCTCCCCTGGGGGAAGTGGAATGATGAGAGTAGGATCAGTACAGGGACAGTGACGGGGCAGATCCAAGGTGAAGGAAGGTTGCCATGTGGCTCATTTGGGTTAACTAGTCAGAACCTTTAGGAAACATAGTCCTAGAAATACACTTATTAAAACACAGTTCTTCCCCTGCCCCATCTTGGTTACTTTGGTGTCTCTAAACCCTAATTACCAATGATGTTTAAAAGAGCCCCCTACCTCAGTTTACCCTTCTTAGTTCACAAAATGCTTCCACAAGCATTATACCTCATTTGTTCCTAGCTGGGACTGACAATACTTTAGTCTTTTTTTAAAAAATTGAATTTATTGGTTAATAAAATAACATAGGTTTCAGGTGTACAATTCCATCATACATCATCTGTATACTGTATTGTGTGTTCACCACCCAAAGTCAAGTCTCCTTCCATCATCCCATAGTTCAGTCTTATGTAACCCAATGTCTTAGCTATTGCTGGACACTTTTCACAAGACCATCATCTTCAGCAGCTACAGAGCACCCCACTGTCCTAAGCACTAGCACTCAGAGCCATTCCTCAAGGGTACACTTGGAGGTCTCAACTTTGTGCCTTTAAGAACAGTTGTACTAAAATTACCTAAGATGTAGGCATCATTTTTCCTTCTTTGCAGGGTATTTCCTCGGGCTTTTTAGCCCTTAGGGTGACCTTTGCTATCTGGAAACAATGGCACTGTGAGCCTGTGACTAGGCTGTTCCTTTATGACAAGAAAGGGACTGACAAATGGGGAAGGCAAGCAGATTCTGTGCCCCTTTCCGTATGTTCATGCTTCATTCATTTGTTCAGAAGTCTGCAGAGTATCTCTTCTTGCTGAGCAAGAAGGTAGGGATACAGAAATGGAGGGGTCAGACATGGTTCTTGCTCTAACAAAAAAGAGCACAATCTGGTGGGGAAGATAGGCCAGTAAGAACCAATGATAAGATAGTGCAACAAACGCTCAGTGAGGTCTTTATAAAAGGGGGACAAAGACAGAGATGACACAGATGAGGGCTCCAAAGGGGTGTAATGGGCTGGGCTTATAAAAGGGGTGGGAGCAGAGGCAAGATACCCGATAGGGCAAATGGTATCACAAGCTGGGAGGGAGACTGAAGCTTCTATAAAAGCTTGCTTGGAGCAGTCTTTCTAAGAGACTTGGTCCAAACTCCTTTAAAAATAAAACAAAACAGGACCACAAAGGGTCCCAAAGTCCTCTGAATTTTGTGAAACAGAATGAAGTGAAACCAAGCAGCCACCAAAACTCAGGCTTATGCCTCTAGCATAACTGGAACTGAACCTTTCTTAAATATTTCTCCATTCCTCCCTGTCTGCCTCACTTAGCTCCCACAGCCTTCAATGTTAGCAGGCCCAAATCTGAACATTTGGGCCAGACATCCTCTCCACTCTCCTTGTACCGATATACCCAGGAGCTCTTCCCCAAAGACACCGTGGGTATGGACATCAAACTGAGGCCTGGCTCCACCAGCTGGAATGCCCTTCCACTTTACCTGACATGGGCACACTCGACCTCCAAGGCCCACAGGTGTCTGACTGCCTCTGGGGGCCTTTCCTGACCCTGGGACTCCAGCCAGAATCACATGTTCCCTTCTCCACTTCAGCATTTTGTCTCACTGGGTTACAGTGAGGGGATGACAGAGACAGTTTACAGGATGAAAGGGGAATAAATAACACAGCTTGTGAAATAGCAAAGCACTGTACAAATACTGACAGATTAAAGAAACGATTACTTTCTTAGTAGCACATACATATTCAATACTCACGTTATACTCAGGTTATTTCATTAACCACGGTAATAGTTTCCTGACTTTTCTTTTAGATTATAATAATCTGACAAACTGGTTTGTTTATATATGTCATTACCCAGGTACAAAAAGTGGAGTCCACATTTTGAAACCTACAGCCCAACTGGTGCATGACAGTGGCACATGATGCATACCTAGCATGACCTAGGGTTACTTACCAGAGGCTTTGTCGCCACAGACCACACAGTACTCTACCACCTGGGGCCTCTGGACATCGGCCTTCCCCAGCAAACGCTCCACAGAAGCAGAGTCCGTGACAATCTAAGAAGAATCAGAAAACAAGCAGGGTATGGATTGAAAACTAGATTGCTCAGCAAAGTAATGTCTCACTGTAAATTCCTAATCTTGGGTTTCTAAGCAGGAGAGATGATCTGGGCAGAACTGGGAACATCACACCTGACAACTTAAAACCCAGAATGGCGCTGCTGCCCATCTGGACTGCACCTCTTCATCAGGGGTGGGTGGGTGCAGGTTAAGGGTCAAGCACTGGTTTTCACTGATCTGCTCTCCTGTGTGGGTGGTTCCCCACAACCACCCAGGATTGGGGGTCTTGTGGGGAATCGCACACAGAAGCCTCAAGATGATACTGAAGGTCTTTATGGCTGCCTCACTATTCCCACACAAGAGCCTGAAAGCATGCAGAAAGGTATATTCAACAGAGAAATAATCAAGCTTTATTAATTGAGTAAGTCCCTCACTGAGGCAGCTTAGAGTGGAACAACAGGAATAATTATTCTATTTCTCCTTCATTTGAGGTGACTTTCTAGGTGCCAAATAGTGCTACTCACCTAGAAGAATACTGTAACTGATACCAATATGAAAAAGTAAAAATAGCTGTTATTAAATAATGTACCAAATATAAGCCTTAAAATGATATATGTATGGTGGGAATATATACAGAAATCATTACGTAGAATGACCTCTTGGTAAAACACACAGCAAAATCAATAGCCTCCTTTCACAAACAAGTAGTCGTCTAAATAAGCTGTGAAGCATTCTGATTTCAGATGATCAGAATGCACTGTGGGAAAGGAAAGAAAGATAAGGCAGCATTTACTAACTGCACTATGTATGAGGTGTCACTCAAAAATACAATTCTGAAAGTTGAACACATTGGTGTTATAAACCCAGCTCTACCAGAAGAAAAAAAAAATCCCTACCTTCCTTAAATTTTCTCCGTAGTAAAAAGTCTGCCCCAAAACACAGATTTTTAGCAGCATTATTTGCAGTAACCAAAGGTAAAAGTAACCCAAGTGTCCACTTATCCAGATGAATGGATAGACCAAGTGTGGTATACATACACAGAATATTACATATTCAGCCTTAAAATGGAAAGAAATTCTGACACCTGCTATGACATGGAAAAATTTTGAAAACATTATGCTAAGTAAAATAAGTCATTCACAAAAAAGACAAATATTGTAGGATTCCATTAATATAAGGTCCCTAGAGTAGTCAAATTAATAGAGACAGAAAGTAGAATTGTGGTTACCAGGGGCTGGAGGTGGGAGGATGGAATGGGAAGTTACTGTTTAACGGGCACCGAGTTTCATTTTGAGTAAATGACAAGGTTCTGTGGATGGATGGTGGTGGCAGTTGCACAACAATGTGAATGTGCTCAATGCTACTGAACTGTCCATTTGAAAATGATTAAGATGGTAAATTTTGTTACATTTTACCACAAACTTTAAAAAAATTAAAAACAAAAACATGAATTCCAACCTGACCCTGACTAAACATGCTCCATGCCTGGCCTCTGTGGGACATTGCCCTTGAGAGTCCTTTTAAGTGTTGAGGTTGGAAATTCAGTGCGTCCCGAAAACCCCACTTGTCTTTAAGCCCTTGCTCTTCTCCATGCTATGCCTGCCCCTGACCCCATCTCACCCTGCCAGAGTAGGGACAAGCAGGGCAGAAATGGAGATGAGAACTGAGGGTCCCAAGAGGCAGTGGTTCACAGGAGCAAATGAAAACACAATGAACAGCTGGATGAGGCCTGACCATCTGGACAAGGATAAGGTAAGTTAGTCCTTACCTGAGTAAGTGTTATCAATAAAATACTGTGGGCCAATGGCTGCCACCATGTGGCCTTGGTTAAGAACTAAGTGGCCTCAGTGCCAGCTTGCTCATGACAGTCTCCTGTGTGCCACTGATTTTTCCCAGCTCAACTTCCCATCTGAACACTACAGTTGGCTGCCTCCTAAGTCCTGCCATTCATTTGCTGACTTTTACTTTAGCCAAAGCAGCAACCTGCCATGTCTGCCAGCCCCCAAAGAACCTTCTAGAGATTAATTTGGCCTCCATGGCAGATGTTACAGTCAGGAATAAGTTCAGGAGCAGAAGTGTGAAAACAAATGCCTGTCAACAGGCCTGACCTGGATCCTGCCAGGAACAAGATTGTCCGAGGTGGTGAATATGAGCTGCTTGGCACTGGATGTCTCTGGGGAAGCCAGGATCACCTTCCCAGTTCCAGCTCCATCTGGGCTGGTCAAGATGAACTGCTGCTTGGGGGATCCGGAGGCGTCCACGGCGGTGACTATCTGGATCTTCTGTCCTGTCTGCTGGTCTGTCACAATCTACAAGACACAACATGGAGGCTGCTCTCACGGAGCATTGTGCGACTCGTGCACTTGCAGGAGGTGCTCAAAGCGGTGACTGCCCAACGCCGTCCTGGAGTCAATGCTGATCCAAGATGCAATTTCACCAGTGCATGGTGAAATGAGAAAAATAAAACCAAACAGTGAACTTTTCAGAATACAAATTTTATAAAGCTATTTTAGGATGGGATCATTCCCACTCTTTTTAGAATTAAAATCCTTTAGGGATGAGGAGAAGGGGAATTGAGTGAAGGTAGTTAAAAGTTACAAACTTCCAGTTCTAAGAAAAGTAAGTCCTGGGAATGGAATGCATACAACATGATGACTACAGTGAACTCCGCTGTATGGTGTATTTGAAAGTTATTAAGAGAGCAGATCCTAAAAGATCTCACTGCAAGGAAAAAGTTTTTTTTTTTTCTTTTTCTGTGGATGTGAACCAAACTTACTGTGGTAATCATTTCACAATATATGTAAGTCAAATCATTAGGCTGTACACCTTCAGCTTATACAGTGCTGCATGTCAATTATATCTTGATAAAACTGGAAAAAGAAAAGCCCTTTCTTTTATAAAATGAAGACAGCAATAAATAGTAGATGATAGGTTTAACTTAAAAAAATAATATCCTTGTTCTGGGCATAATAAAAAGTGTGAACAACTTTTTTGAAATGCTGCTGACCAACCAAATGCAAAAACTGGAAATGACTGCTTTAAAGGAGGGTTGTTTCTGAATGGAAGATCCTCTACATAAATCTTGCCTTGCGGTGACAAGTACAGGGAGTCCCCTGCTGTCACACACCCACGTCTCCCACTTCCTGGCTCAGAGGTCTTTAAGGATAGGGATGACACACGATTCAGGGCTGCATCCCCAGGCCAGCACAGGGCCTGGCACATGGCGAGAAGACTTTAACAACAGACTGTGAAATTACTGAAGGTGCTAACTCTGCAGAAGTTGTGACCCTGAACTCCTCTGGGGACTCCTACCATTCAGGAACCCAGGTGTCAGGGACTGCCTCTCCTGAGAGTCTCTACTGAGTGCATTAATCACGATTAAAATAGTTGCTATGGCAAGACTGACTTCTCTTATTCCCACTCAAAAAGTTCTTTGAAGCTGTTCTAGGCCAGCTAAGAACCTGCTGTCTCCCAGGCTAAGTACCCAGCTTAGGGCACTGCCTACCTCCTCCCTGAGGACACCCACAGGTCCTCACTTCAAACAGGAGTCTTAGGGTTGCTGTGGCAGGGCCATGGGCAAGGGGTTATGCATTGCATCTTTGGCTGGAACTCAGTTCCCCACAGCATATTTATGGGCAGGTCTGGAATCTGCATCACATCTTGACAGATGTTGCTTTGTGATTGGGAATTCCATGGTTGAACAGGAAATGCACAGTTTAACATACGAACTTTGCCAACTGTTCAATATGGAAAATCAGACAATGCTAGCTGGTTCAAAAGAAAATGACAAAGGCAGGAAAGATGCAATCACTTAACACATGTTTATTAAAATGAGCACCCAGTATGTGTCAGGCACTGTTCTCAGTATTAGGGATAGGGACATGAATGCCACTAAAGCCCTACCTTGTGAAGCTAAACAGACCATGAACACCCATGTCAGTCAGTGGTAAGTGCCACGGAGAAAACTAAAAAGCAGGGTAAATGAACAGAGCATGACATGAGGAAGCAGCCAGGGGAACAATTTTAGAAAGAAAGACTTCTCTGAAGGAGTGATGTTGAGCAAAGACCTGAATGAAGCAAGAGAGAAGCCGTGCAAAGATGTGGCAAAGTGTGTTACAGGCTGAGGGCATGGCAAATGCAACACTAGAAAAAACAGATCGGGGACAGAAGATACAAAAACAAATCTTAGCTGATGGTTGGGCATGAATCCCAGTAAATCATCATTTCCAACCGAAAGGTCAAAAAATCTTTAAGGCTGAAGAACAACAGATTTAAAGAAAGGCAAAGGAAGTACCTTTCATTGTTACAATCTGTGGTATACCCAGAGTCCCTGGAACAGTAAAACATGAGAGAAAATCTTTTAAAAAGAATTCTCTTTAAAAAAACTTTCCTGCCCAATGTTCAACTGAATGGCTAAAGACAGACTGGTTGAATTTTCTCAGATGCCACAGAAGGGATTCCTACGGTAATTAAGAGGTAAGCACAATGGCCTCTGAAAGGTCCTCATCACACTGAGAGCTGAGTCAAATGTCTGGCTTTCTTTTCAGTTCTTATTTCCTTCCAGGTTTCCCTGTTGAAAAATGAAATAGTCATGTGATTCAGAGGGGTCTTACAATTACCAACTACAACCAAGGGAAGGATAGTACAGTAAGTCCTTTGCCCTTGGAGTGTTCAGAGATAATGCACACTGTGCCTGAGCACCCACAGTAACTGGCACGTCTCTTCCTTTTATGCTATCCCTAGTCCTCTTGGTGGAGGCAAGGAAGGTACGGGGCTGGGCAGGAGGTGGGAGGGGACTGATTGGGTCCAGACAGGGACAGTTGCTCTTGGTGACTGTAAATGTAACATACCCCAAAGCCCAGATTATTATTTTTTCTTCAAAGATTCAGGTTCACATGAGTTTAATGAATTATTTACATACATTTAAAAATCTTTTTGTTTATTCTTCCCTCACAAGACATTTCCATTTTCCATTCAGAGAAATCACCTCTATGAAAAAACTAAAAATGTAAGCAGAAAAAAATTCCCCAAATACCCTCATGGAGACCCCAAGGTGACCATTAGGCAAACCAAAATGCTGCTAACAAACACGAGCAGGTAGACTCCTGGTTAATGGGACCAAGAAATTACCAAATTAAGAGGATGTATCCAGACTCTTTATTATGGTGGGTCCTAAATCTAATGATTGGTGTCCTTATAAGAAGGCCATGCTATGACAGAGGCAGGGATTCCCACAAGCCCTGTGGTTTCCATTGCACGATTATGAACAATATGGAAAATTTTAGAAATGCATATGTCACATTGTAGCAGACTGGACTATTCTGATAGCCCAAGGATCTCTCTAATTGTGCTCTCAAGGGACCCCAATGTAACCTGACACACTGTGATTCTCCTCCACTCTTCCAGCTAGGGTAGGCTCACTATTTCTGTTGTAGAGAAGAACCTGCAAATGGACTGCCTGAAGGCAAAAACCAGCCACTGAATAATTTTTGTTTGAACTCCTAAAGTTTAAAATGTTAAAAAAAATACCAAACTGGTTGCCAACACCTAAAAATATAATATTTTCCACTAAAATCAAATCTACAATTTCCTTGACAAAACTGGAAGCTCTTGGGCCCATCCCAGGCCCAAGTTCCCCCATGGCATTGGCTGGCTGGGTGTAGCTGCCTCTTTAGATCAGAGGATCTCTGGTTTGTCCCAATCCCTACCTTGGCCACCTGGTCCTGTAAACACTTGAGTTTGTGATTCTGAGACAGGGCTTTGCAGCTAGAGCCACAGATAAGATGCTTGCTCTACTGCTTTCCAGTTGTGTCAGCCTCAGACAATCATATGAGCATTCTGAGCCTTGGTTTACATATCTATAAAAAAGGATTACTAGGAAAGTGAAATGTCATGATACGCATTAAAGTACTTGGTACACTGCCCAGAATGTAAAAGGACCTTGATAAACGTTTTTCCTCCCTCTAGCTCTCACATAGTTCTCTCCTCACTTGGGAAGTCTTGCTTTAATTGTTCCAGCTCATCAAGTCCCCCTCTCCCAGTGGGAAAATCAAGACTTTCTACTGAAGCTCACTCATACTTTGCTTTGCTACATTACAGGCATTGTGAAAATGGCTCCTGTTCTCATGAAGCTTTTAGTTTAGTGGAAAAAACTTGCAAAAAAAAAAAAAATACAAGTAAACAGACCAACTAAGTTAACAACTTCAGTTTATGATACATATTATGAAGGAAATGATCAGGTTGGGAAAGAGAGAATAACACTGACATTTAACTTTAGACAGAAAAGTCAAAGGCGGCCGCTGTGAGGAAGTGGCATTAAACACAAGATTCAATGCTGAGCAGAAGGGAGCCAGATAAAGGTTTAGGGAAAACTGTTCCAAGTAACAGGAAATGTTCTGGCATATAGAAAGCCCTAAGAGGAAGGAACTCCTAGACTGATCTTAGGCTCATGGATAATGAAGAATGACCCAAGGAGCCTGAAGAGGGATATGGGCTGACCCTGCTGGGAATTTGGATTTCATTCAAAGTACAATGAGAGTGCCCTGGTGGGGTAGCGCAGTTGGTTTTGATCCATGATCAGGGCACATACAAGAATCAACTAATGAATACATAAATAAGTGGAACAACAAATTGAAGTGTGTGTCTCTCTCTAAAATCAATAAATTAAAAAAAAAGTACAATGAGAGCTACTCAAGGGGATTTTCCCTCCTAAAACCAGGTCTTCAAGTTTCTTATACTATTTTATATCTTACAAAATTTATACACACACACACACACACATGCCACATACATACATGTGTCTACAAATGTATGTAAATATATATAAAATTTGTCAGATCATTACAGGTCAGGGTATATTACAGCATAACAAAGGACAATAGCAAAGATAAATTAAATTAAAAATAAAAAGTAAAAGAAATCTGTTCAAAGATATTCTTGATCTTTAAACTCATATGAATTGTTAGCGTTGCTTGTAGGCAATGATCAGACAAGTAACTTCTCCATTTAGCCCAACTCAATCCCTACAAAGTTTAGGTGGATAAATAATTTGACACAGCCTTCTTCCATGAATAACATGAAAAACTATTTTCTAAAAACATTCAGGGTTTTAAATAAGTAAATACTGGGAAATGCTTTACATTTTAAACAGATCTTCCTGGATGTTGGATGAAAAAAAGAATAAAACAAACAAGTAGAAGCTGAGGAACTGTTAGGATGCCACCAGAGTGAGAGCTAAAAGTTGTGGCTGTGTCTAGAGAGAAGAGGACCACTCCGAGATACATGCTTAAGGGCAAAGCAACAGCATGTGCAGGTAGGTGAAGAAGTCAGGACTGGAGAATGAAGAGTTGGGAATGACTCTCAGGTTTCTAGCCTGAGCTTGGGGTGGTGGAGAGGCAAGGGTTGGCAGGAATTCAAAAGTCCGGTTTTGGCTTGCAAAGTATGAGATGTCCAAGTAGATATATGAAGTAAACTACTAAACAGATGAGTCTGGAGATTAAAGTAAACTTCTGGTTTCAACTTCAACACGTAAAGAGCTGGGAATTCATTGTTTCAGCCTTGTAACATAAAAGGGCCAGACAAACTGAAAATCAATGACTTTCCTAGGGCTCACTGGAGAGTTGAGTGTGCAAAGCCAACTCCATCCTGAAATCTGGAAATAGGTGACACGAAGTCTGAGAACTACTTACCTGGAACAGAAGCCAAACTGGAAGGACACTCAAATGGTAACTATGATGAATTGCTGGAGACTTAGCATGGACTACCATGGGAGTGAGAAACAGTCTGAGCTCCAGGAACCCCACTTGGTTCTCAGGGTGAAGAGATGAGAAAGATCCCCTGGTGGCTCTGGCAGGGGAAGGGTAAGAGTAATTTTTATAAAATAAACTAGAAGTGTTCTCCGTAACCAAAGCCTATTCTCCAATGGAAAAGACTGTGCCACAGTCTTATCCTACCTGGAAACTCCAGGCCCTTACAGCTTTCCTGACTCATGGGGGAGGAGAGTGGGGGTTAAGAAACACTTGAGAAGGTCACAGCCCAAGGACATGGGACCATTCAAAAGCTGAGATTTCACAATAAGATTATAGAATGCCTCCTTTCCCATCATACCACTGTAACCCCCAACATAACAGGGGGTTACAGCTAGAAAAGCTTCAGGACACGGACTCTCTGAGAACTACCTAAGGAAGCCCCAAGTCAACAGGGGAGACAAAGACACTAGATGAATTTGAAGCCTATGGCACCTGTGGCTACATCAAACATTTAAACATAGATCAACCCCTAGTCAGATTAACACAAATTCTCTCACTATAGGCTTTATCTCAGTTCCTATTACCTAATACAGCTGATACTGTCTGGCCTTCAGCAAAAATTTACAAGGCTTGCCAAAAGGCAAGAAAACCACAATCTGAAGAGACAAAATAAGCATCAGAACCAGACTCAGATATGACACAAATGTTGGAATTATGAGACAAGGAATTTAAAATAGCCATGATTAATATGTCAAGGTCTTTGAAGAAAAAAAGCTGACAACATGTAAGAACAGACGAGAAATGTAAACAGAGATGGGAATTCTCAGAAAGTAGAAAATGCTAGAAATCAGAAACACTATAATAGAAATGAAGGATGCTTTGATGGCTTACCAGTACACTAGACATAACCAAGGCAAGAATCAGTGAGCCTGAAGATAGGTCAACAGAAACTTCCCTAACTGAAGTGCAAAGGAAAAAAAATAATTAAAAAAGCAAAAGGAAAAAAAAAGAACAGAATATCCAAGAACTATGGAACAATGTCATAATGTAACATATACATAATTTGGAATACCAGAGGGAGAACAAAGAAATATTTGAAGTAATATTTATAAGAGGCTTAATTTTCCCTATTGAAAATAAGGGAAGAGATTTCTCCTCCCTTTCCCTTTAAAACTTTTTGCTCAGTCTTTTTCATACATAAGTAAATCTTCATAGTGGTTAGATATTCCTCTTTCAGTCTTACAACTCAGGAATGTTTTTCAAGGACTTGGAAGCCATATTTTTAAAATGCAAACTTCAGGAGAGGTAACTCCCTATCTCCCAGTCCTGTGGAAGAGAAAGAGCCTAACTAGATGTTCACTTGTTCCCATTTGCAAACTACCTCCTGTCACAGAAATGTAAGAAGTTTGCCCTGGCTGGTGTGGCTCAGCGGACTGAGTGCTGGCCCGGCGAACCATTTGGTCGCTGGTTCAATTCCTGGTCAGAGCACTTGCCTGAGTTGTGGGCCAGGTCCCAACCTGACGGCATGCAGAAGGCAACCGATGTTTCTCTAGCTAGGACATTGCTTGTCTCTCCCTTTTTCTCCCTCTCTCCTTCCCCCTCTCTCTGGGGGAGTAAATAAATAGTAATAAAAGTAAATAAATAAAATCTTTTAAAAAAAGTTTGTCTCCATTTTTCCTGAATTAAGTGAAAGGAAAATAAAAATGTTATTCTTCTTATTCTTAGTTAATAATAGTACCAATGTACTGGGTAATTATAGCAAGTGGATAAGTGAAATGAATGACAGCAATGTCACAAAGAACAGAAGGAAGTAAGGAATTGGGAATCCTGTTATAAGGTACCTGTATTATATGTGAAACAGAATAGTGTTATTTGAAGGTAGACTTAGATTAGTTAAAAATGTATGTTGTAAACTCAAGGGCAACAAAAACATTTGTCAAGTGTACTTGATACACTAACAGAAGAAATAAAAGAGATCGAGTAAACTGCTCACTCCAAACCAGAAAATGCAGAAAAAGATGCCCCTGGCAATAGAAAACAGTTAACATATGACTGATATTAATTTAAGTATATCCAAAGTCACTTTAAGTGTGAATGGTCTACATATACCAATTTAAAGAAAGGATTGTCATTTTGATAAAAAAAAAAAGAAGACCCAACTATAAATTGTCAACAGGAAACCCTAGACACAGAAAGATTAAAAATAAAAGGATGAAGAAAGATACCAGGCTAACCCTAATTAAAAGACACCTGGAATAACTATATTAATTTAAAGATAAAGTAGACTTCAGAACAAGGAAAATATCAGGAAAAAAAGAGGGACATTACATAATGATAAATGGGTCAATTCCCCCAAAAGACGTAATAATAAATCAAGAAGGCAGAAAATAAGGATTTAGTTGACTTGAATAGCATTATTGATCAACTTGCTATAACTGACATTTATAAAATAATATATCTAACAGTAGCAGAATGCACGTTCCTCTCAAGCTTGCATGAAACATTCACTAAGATATCACATTCTGGGCCATAATATACAGCTTTAAAAAACCCCAAAACAATAGTACCGGCTGGTATGGCTCAGTGGTTGAGTGCCTGCCTGAGAATCAAAGGGTCACTGGTTCAATTACCAATCTAGGGCACATGCCTGGGTTGCGGGCCAGGAACCCAGTGGGGGCACATGAGAGGCAACCACACATTGATGTTTCTCTCCCTGTCTTTACCTCTCCCTTCCCCTATCTAAACACATAAATAAAATCTTTTTTAAAAAATCAAGAAATTAAATAAAAAAAATAGCTAGCTAGAAAAGTCTCCAAATACTTAGAAATTAAACAACACACTTCTGAATAACACATGGGTCAAAGAAAAAGTCTTAAGAAAAAATTTAAAATATTTTGAACTAGCCCTGGCTAGTGTGGCTCAGTGGTTTGAGCTCTGGCCTGCAAACTAGAAGGTCACCAGTTTGATTCCCGGTCAGGACATATGCCTGGGTTGTGGGCCAGGTCCCTACTTAAGGGAGAGCAAGAGGCAACCAATTGGTGTTTCTCTTGTACATCCCTCTTTTTTCCCCTGCCTTCCTCTTCACCTAAAAATAAATAAAATCTTAAAAAAAAAAAACCCCACAAAACCCACCAAATATTTTGAAGTCAGTGGAGCTCATAATAGAGGTCTGGGTCATAGATACCCATTTGGGACTCACTAGCACAGAATGAACATTTAAAGCCATGGGCTCAGCTAGATAAAACACAGAGAGGAAAATGTGGATCCAGAATGGAATACTAAGGAACTCCAACACTGAGCAGTATACCAGAAAAGGTGCAGGAAAGAACTACAGCCAATACCATAAAAGTTAGCCTAGAATTACTGCCTGTAAGTTTTATGAATATGAATTCTCCTATAAAACAGATACTTAGCTGATTGACTAATCTGGGATGCTTGAGAGCAGTGGTTCTGAAAAAGCCTAATATTTTAATATATCTATTTACTCTTGAATCATAGTCTATTTAATAAAATAATCAACATAAAATTAAGGCATAATTTTTTGAAAGCCTATTGGTTGAAAAGTAAATGGGTAGGGGTAGAGGGAAAACAGTATTTTCTTCTTATTTATAATTATATAAAATCTGAGTATCAGATTGGATATTCAAAAACAGAATAACAGAGAATGAGAGGACTTCCAGACAGAATGGAGGCATAGGTAGATACACTTTGTCTTCTTGCACAACCAAAAGAAGGACAACAACAAATTTAAAAACAAAAACTAACCAGAACTGCCAGAAAATTGAACTGTAGAGAAGTCCTACAACCAAGGAGTTAACGAAGAAACATTCATCCAGACCGGTAGGAGGGGCAGAGACAAGCAGCCTGGGTGGAGAGGACATGCAGCAAGGCAGCGGCTGGAGAACTGGGTGGGCAAGGTGGCAGCTGGCGGACTAGGTGAGGAGCCAGCTGGTGGAGCGGGCGGTCCCACATTTGTGTGTGGATAAACCGGGAGGAACAAGTGGGGAGACAGACTGCAGAACCCAGGGTTCCAGTGCAGGGAAATAAAACCTCAAAACCTCTGACTAAAAAAATCTGTGGGGGGTGAGGTGGTGGGAGAAACTCCCATCCTCACAGGAAAGTCTATTGGAGAGACACACAGGGTCCTAGAATGCACACAAAACAACCCACCTGGGAATCAGCACCAGAAGGGCCCAATTTGCTTGCAGATAGCAGGGGAAGTGATGGAAAGCCAGCTGAGAGCTGAGCCGGTACCACTGTTCTCTCTGGGAACCCTCCCCAACAAAGGGCGTCACAAGGCAGTGATGTGGCTTGCTCCACCCTGGTGAATACCTAAGGCTCTTCCCCTCACTACACAACAGGCGTGTGGAGACGAAAAAAATATGGCCCAAATAGAAGAACAGATCAAAGCTCCAGAAAAAATACAACTAAAAGTGATGAACAGATAGCCAACCTATTAGAGGCAGAGTTCAAGACACTGGTAATCAGGAAGCTCACAGAAATGGTTGAGTGCTGTCACAAAATAGAGGAAAAGGTAAAGGCTATGCTAAGTGAAATAAAGGAAAATATACAGGGCACCAACAGTGACAAGAAGGAAACTGGGACTCAAATCAATGGTTTGAACCAGAAGAAAGAAAGAAACATTCAACCAGAAAAGAATGAAGAAACAAGAATTCTAAAAAATGAGGAGAGGCTTAGAAACCTCCGGGACAATTTTAAATGTTCCAACATCCAAATCATAGGGCTGTGCCTGAAGGAGAAGAGGAAGAGCAAGAAATTGAAAACTTTTTTGAAAATATAATGAAGGAGAACGTCCCTAATCTGGCAAAGGAAATATCGACTTCCAGGAAGTCCAGGAAGCTCAGAGTCCCAAAGAAGTTGGACCCAAGGTGGAACACACCAAGGCACATCATCATTACATTAGCCAAGATTAAAATGAAGGAGAGAATTCTAGAAGCAGCAAGGGATACGGGCACAGTCACCTACAAAGGAGTTCCCATCAGACTGTAAGTTGATTTCTCAAAAGAGACCTTCCAGGCAAGAAGGGGCTGGAAAGAAGTATTCCAAGTCATGAAAGTCAAGGACCTACATCCAAGATTACTCTATCCAGCGAAGCTGTCATTTAGAATGGAAGGGCAGATAAAGTGCTTCTCAGATAAGGTCAAGTTAAAGGAGTTCATCATCACCAAGCCCTTACTATATGAAATGTTAAAGGGACTTATCTAAGAAAAAGAAGATAAAAAAATATGAGAGTAAAAAGACAGCAAATTCACAAATATTAACAACCACACCTAAAACAAAAGCAAACCAAGCAAACAGCTAGAACAGGAGCAGAACCATAGAAATGAAGATCACATGGAGGGTTAGCAACAGGGGAATGGAGGAGGAGAGAGGGGGAAAAGGTACAGAGAACAAGTAGCACAGATGGTGGGTAGAAAATAGATAGGGGGAGGGTAAGAATAGTGTGGGAAAAGTAGAAGCTAAAGAACTTATGACACATGGACATGAACTAAAGGGGGGGAATGTAGGTGGAGGGGTGTGCAGGGCGGAGGGGAATGATGGAGGAGAAATGGGACAACTGTAATAGCATAAACAATAAAATATTAAAAAAAATAAAATTTGAACGTAATGTTTGTAAACAAACAAACAAACAAACAAACAAAAAACCCCCACAATTTGAATACCATTGGCCTGGAAAGACATACATATGATGAAAGCCTGTGAGATTCACCGAAAAGCTACTTTATGATTCAATGGCTTAGATTAAGCTCAATTCTCAGACAAGTGGTGTTATCCTATGACTCTTCTTAATCTCCCATCTCTCACACCCTAGACCTCTGCATCCCCCCAAAGGACAGTTCTCAACCCAGCCACAAGGCTACCTACCCTATTCTGAGGACTGCCTCCCTTCCCACATGGACTTAAAAGCCCTTTTGTAGCCATTAGGGTAACACAATATCAATAAACACAAGTCTGTTTCAGCTCACTTTCCATTGGCCTGCATAACTAGATATGTTGGTCTTGTGTTAAACGCCACACCTTCATTATTATTATCATTATTAAAAACAGAATTATTATTAAATCCTGGAACGGGAAAATATAGCTATAAAAGACTTACTTAGCTGGGAAAACTGATGACACTTTAGCATACGGACTATGGATTAGATAATGGTGTGTTTCATTATTAAGTTTCCTGATTTTGATAACTGAACTGTGATTATGTAAAAGAATAACATTGTTCTTTTAAGTATTAACGTATCCAGGGCAAAGACAAGTGATATCTATAATTCTCAAATGATTCAGAAAATATATACATACATACACTCAGAATTGGAGAATGTGGAAAAGGGGTTAATGAATTTCTATGTACTATTTTCCGTAAGTCTGAAATTATATAAAAATAAAACAAAAAATTATAACTCAGTTGCTAACATTTATTGATGTTTGCTTTTTATAGGATTAAAGGAATTACCTCATTTAATCCTTTAAAAATTCTCTAAAACAGGTACGATTTTGTTGTTATTTTATAGCTACACATACAGATCATAGAAACTTTCCCCAGGGTCACATAGCTGAGTGGAGACAAGATTTCACCCTAAGTCTGTTCCATTCAGAGTCAAAGTTCCTAAATGTTGCCTAGCCTGTCATCCTTATTGTGTAAACTTTCCCTCCCAAACTTATCACAGAAGGTACTATTTGGGTTCTAAGCACTGTTATTTATTAAAACATCATAGTACTTATTCTCTTCCCAGGTCTCAGGGCATGAGAGAATCAACACTGAAGTCAGGGCTGGAAATGAAAATTCATCAAAGCCATCAGCACCAACACCAAGAATCTGGAAATCACAGTATAACCTTAATTTTCCTTTAAAAAACCCCAAATTTGAAATGCAGTCAGTTCACGTGCACTATATTTACTCTTTTTACACACACTCTATCATTTTAAAAAATCCTCAGCTAAGGATACGTTTACTGATTTTAGAGAGAGAGAAAAGGAGAGAGAAACATTGATCTGAGACAGAAACACTGATTGGCTGCCATCTGTTATGTTCCCCAACTGGGAATGGAACCCACAACCTAGGTATGTGCCCTGACTGAGAATAGAACCTATAACCTTTTGGTGTACAAGATGATACTCCAACCAACTGAGCACCCAGCCAGGGCTATATTTACTATACATAAAACTCATGCTAACGAGTTATCTTCCCCAAGGGGCTGAAAGCTCAAAGCCAAAGATCTAGCCTACATGAACTTACTGCAGCCATGAAAGCAATGTCACCATGGGCAGAGTACCAGGCAATGGGAATAGTATTACTGTATGGAATGGGATGCTAGGAAAGCCTTTAGAAAAACGTAAAGATTCTACTTATACCAATACAGGGGAAATGCATACTCTCTAGAAATATACACTAGCTACTGACAGAGTCTCCTGGGGGAACTATGTTCTCATCTGCCATCAGATGGATGTGATACCATGATGTAACAGCCAGGATTACATGCAGTTAGCTCCTTTTCCAGTCACAAGAATAATGTAGGTAGGATCCTAACACCTACCACATAAAACTATAAAGGACCCATTTTGAAGTCACCCTCAGCAAGTTAAGAACAAGTAAAAGAGAAAAAAATCATTTGGTTATATAAAGTTCTTAATTCTGGTGAACAGTAAAACATTAATGTCAGGCCATTACTTCTGAATTTCCAAACACTCAGATATGTGTTTCCTATTTGGTATTAAGTTAAAATAATGACAAGTATATGAACTCCTGTATTTATAAAATATCATGTAATACAGATATAATGGGAATAAAATTTTTAACTTATTTCATTTCATTTAGAACTCTTCCATGCTTACTTTGTAACAGTTCATAAACTCACTTTTAAGAGTGAGCAAACACAATAGAAATTATCTAGTTACTCTTGTAGTGTGTAGTGTAAATAAAAGCAATCTTTTCACTTATTCCCTAAATACCTGTCCACCCCAGTATTCTCTCACACTCATGTTATGTAACTAATATTTTTTCTGCCACTCATCTCTTGATTTTTTTTGACTTGACCTTTTGATTCAGCTTGTTGAGATAACTATGAGTCTTTAATGTGAGTTTATTATCCTACTTTCGATACCTATACCTTCTTCTCTTTGTTCAGTGGACCAGAGGCAGGTTCAGAGCCCTGGGGAAGACTAACTTCCCACAAGTGGATACCAATTAGTTAGTAACAACAATACTGGTAATGATAATTATTATATTGTCAGTGCCTGACAATAATAATTATTATTCATAGACAATTAGTACATACTAAACATTAATATGTATCAGGCACTGTTCTAAGCAGTTTATAAGCAATTACCGTTGAATGCACACAATAACCTTATGAGGTACATATTATTATGTACATTTTCTAAATGAAACAAGGGAGACATTGTAAAGTTAACCTTCCAGGGTCAAAAAACCTATGAAGTGGGGCATTGGTTTTGTCTTCAAATGGGAGTCCATACGCTTTAACAACTAGGACATACTGCCTCTCAGTTTGGATGCACATAAGTAATAAAATGGAACTTCATTCCAATAGTTTGAAAAAATAGTTTAGATTTTTGTATTACAAGTTAATTCAAGCCCTGATCAATGTGGCTCAGTTGGCTGGACAACATCCTGCAAAGGGAAAGGTGGCCAGTTGGATTCCCAGTCAGGGTGCATGCCTGGGTTGTGGGTTCAGTCCCTGGATGGGGCATAAGTGAGAGAGGCAACTGATCGATGTTCGTTTCTCACACCAGTGTTTCTCTCCCTCTCTTTCTCCTTGCCTTCCCTTCTGTCTATAAATAAATAAGTTAATTTAATAAATGTAAACCTTTTCTTCTATTTTTTTAAAGAATAAAGTTGTAGCGTACTTGATGCTCAAGGCACAACTCCTCAGTGAAACCCTTAGGCAGGTATCTATGCCTATAACTAAGTGGGATTGGTGCAGGTACCTGAATACGCTGAGGTGAGGCTACCGCAGAGTCGGTAGAGATTATCTGGATGCGTGGGGAGGGGCTGGTCATCCCTGGAGATTCCGGCCGAGAAGTCTGTGTACGTGGTACCTGCGGGTGAAAAGTGGGCTGTATCACAAAGGGGTTCAGAAAGCTGCCCAATGTGGCTGGAGGACAGTGCCTTTAGCTTCTCTCCCCCTCCAAACTATAAGAGAAAGTTTATTTTGAAAGTCAAAAGAAGTGGTGAAAGAAATGGGCTCAGGAAACGAACTACAGAAGCAAAAGAAGAGGGCCCTTGGGGTTTAGGAGAGACAAGGATAAAGGTAACACACTTGTGGAGGAAGACAAAGGGAATGGGAAAGGCATAGTTGTGCTCCTAAGAGGGAGAGTGCACCATAACTTTTGCTTTCACAGTGGCATCATTATTATTAACCTTCATCCAGGACATTTTTTTCATTGCTTTAAGGGACAGGAAGAAAGGGAGAGAGGGAAAGGGGTAGGGGGGGAGGGGCTAAGGATGGGGACAGACATCTGTGCAAAAGAGAAACACTGACTGGTTGCCTTCCATATGCGCCTAGAACCAGCAACCTAGGTATGTGCCCTGGCCAGGTATCAAACCTGAAACCTTTTGGTATACAGGAAGATGCTCCAACTAACTGAGTCAAACTGGCCAGGACTCACAGTGGCTTTAAAGGAGTGATAAAACTAGTGTTCTAGAGTATGGACCCAATATGACAAAGGAATCAATGAGATATTGATACAGGATGGCACAAAGAAAATACGATAGTAAAATAGCTCTTTCTAATGTTGTAAATACAAGGAAAAAGAACTAAGGAATTTTTAAGTTTGTTCTGCACAACTTCAATAATAAAAAAGCTACCAAAGTAACTTCTTTGAGATGATATCTGAATGCCTCCAAAACCAGCTATAAAAACACTCCTCTAAGATGACAAGTGTCCAAAAGGAATTCTCTACAACACGGTAGAAGATGGCAAACAGAACCAGCATTACACTGAGAACTGCTGGGATTAAAACTTGTGAGAGTCCTGGTAACCTCCCAGCCCCACCAGGACAGGTCTGGGGAAAGCCCATCAGTAGTACAAGAAGCTGGAATTTAGTCAATACCCACCAAAGCAAGCCTCAAGGGTCTGAGGGGTCACCTGGGCACCTGAAGTGAGCAGGTATTTTTCCTTGAATAAAAGTATACCATGAACCAATCTTTACAAACTCTTCCCAAAAATAAAAAAGGAAGGAACACTTTCCAATTCATTCTATGAGGCCAGTATTACCTGATACCAAAGCCAGACTAAAATATCACAATAAAACCACAGACCAATATTCCTTATGAATATAGGTGGAACAATCTCAACAGAACTCTATCAAACCTGATATAGAAGCATATAAAGGATTATATACCATGACTAAGTGGGATTTATCCAGGAATGAAAAGTTGGTTCAACATAAATCAAAAAATATAATACACCACAGTAAAAGAATTAGAGGACAAAAGCCACATGATCATCTCTCACTGGACACAGAAAAAGCATTTGATAAATCCAACACCTTTCCATGGTAAAAACATTCAACTAACTACGACTAGAAGGAAAGTTTCAACCTGATAAAGAGTAGACTTGGACAATAAATTGAGGTTAATTTTGGTCAATTTCAGTTCTCGGAAGAGCAGCAGCTATCCATCCCCCAACTCTACCCTGCAGAGGGCAGCTGTGCATTATGTTCCTATAGCAGTCTAACATAGTTTGTGGGATTCAAGAGGGGAAAAAAGGACCTTGTCCTCCAGATATTGGGGATCTGTGCTCTTAATTGCTGACTGCTGCTTCTGATCACAGAAGTTCAGACAAGGAGGCGATGATTGTTGCAGAACTTCCCCCTATTGTTGAAAGCCCTTCATCTTTGGCTGAAGTGACTTCCAGGGGACTTAAAGGGCTGGGTTGTTATTCTACACCTCCCCATTTTTTCTCTTTTCCCCCTTTTGGGAGCCAGACATCAAACACTAGGACATTCTAAAGCAACTGCATATATAGGAAAAATTAGAAAGTGGTGGCACATGCCCAAGGAAAAACACAGGTTTGAAAAGGCCTTAGAAGACTTACAGTTTCACACCATTTTTATTTGATTATTAAAGGTACTTCCACAACTTGGTGGTGACTCACACATCATCGCCTGCCACACTTTATAATCAGCCTTCTGCCTCTCCCTGTACTGGCAGCCCAGAGGCTGTGGAAAGGCCAAAAACTTGCTTTCTATTTTCCTGTCAATTAATTTTCATAATAGAGATAAATAAAGTCTCTGATCTGTTATTATTTTTTAAATCCCAGCATGGTTTCTACAATGTCTCAAAAGAAAAAAGAACCCCCAAAAAGAAAAATTATGGATGAAGGAAGATTGTTCAGTGACAAGTGGACAGGTGACTACTTTTTTGTTGAGGCAGATAGTAAGGCACTCTGCTTAATTTGTAGGGAGTATGTGCAAGTTTTCAAAGACTATAATTGAAAAAGCATTATATGCAAAAACATGCTGCCAAATTCAGTGCATATGAAGTATCATGTTGTAAGGAAAAACAGAGCAACTGAAAAAGAGTCTGTCTTCTCGACAAAAATTATTTCAAAAAGTTACAACGGAGGCAGATTCTGTTGTAAAAGCTAGTGAAGTGGTAGCATATTTAATAGCAAAAAAAAAAAAAATCAAACCCATTTACTGATGGTGAGTTTATTAACCAATATATAGAAAGCGTGGCACATACAATTTGCCCTGAAAAAATAAGAGGGATATTTCTAAAATCAGTTTGTTTTTCTATAATATAGTCAGGTGAATTGAAGAAACTGGAAAATTTATTAAAAGAAGTTTGGAGAATAAAGCTGCTAATTTTCAATTTTATGCTTTGGTGATGGGTGATAACACTGATGCTACAGATACGGCTCAACTAGCCATTTTTATTAGAGGTATTAGCCACGAATATAATGTCACTGAAGAAATGGCTTCTTTAGTGCCATTAAAAGACACAACTAAATCAAGAGATTTACATGAAACAGTGAAAAATATGTTAAAGTGACTTTATCCATTGTCAACATATCTGGTAGAGTTACTGTTGGTGCCCTGGTGATGTTAGGTAAAAGAGAGGGACTTGTGAAATTGATAAATGATGCAATTTCTGCCCCAAAGTCATGTTTGATAAAGTATCACTGCATAGTACATTAAGAAAATTTATGCACAAAAGCTTTAAAAATGGATAACAGCATGCAAATCATCATCAAGACTGTAAATTTCATAAGAGCCAAGAGACTGAATCATCACCAATTCCAGGAATTCCTTAAAAGTATTGATGTTGACTATGGTGACATGATTTACTTTCTGGAAGTAAGATGGCTAAGTTCAGGCCAAATGTTGAAAAGATTTTATGATTTACAACATGTTATCAAATCATTTATGGTATCAAAAACAAATTTGTGTCGGAACTTGATAAAAACTGGCTAACAGATTTAGCATTTTTAGTGGATTTAACTGCTCATTTAAATGAATTAAACATACGTCTTCAAGGTGAAACCAACTTATCAATACCATGTTTCAAACCATACAGCATTCCAAATGAAACAAATTACGGCAAACTCGAATTAAAGCAAACAATTTTGTGCATTTTGACACATTGGCTAAACACAGTCCTGTAAACAGCGAAAAACGTGCACCCTTGCTTTTTGGTTTGATGCAAGAATTTGAAAACAAATTTCAAGATTTCCAGGAAAATCATCAATATTTTGCTATCTTTGTGACTTCATTTTCAGTTGACATAAATATGTTACTTGCCAATTTTCAAATGCAATGCATAGAGCTCCAATCTGACATTCAACTTAAAGAAAAATTTGATCATGTCTCTTTACTGGATTTTTAATAGGTCTGATCTTGCTAGAGACAAATATCCCTTGTTTCAAATCATGCCTTATTCATATCATCACTATTTGGCAGCAGCTACACTTGTGAGCAACTATTTTCAAGAATGAAACACATTAAGAGTAAAATTAGAACCAAAATATCTGATGAGCACCTTGCAAACTCACTGAGAATTGCAACTGCTTCTATCAAACCAGATATTGATGCACTAGTTTCTCAAATACAACGTCAAACAGTCCACTAGTTTTACATTGACCTCTTTTCTTTCACAATAAAAAATCAATGACATTTTATTACTTAGATATGTACATATCCTATATTAGTGTTCACAAACTTGGGACCTGCTTGACAATTTTAAATGATTATTGAAAGGGCTGTTGCATAATTAGGGTTATTATGTGAGGCCTTTTTTGCTTATCTGTGGTAGCAGATATCATGAAAATTATGCATGGATTTTTTTTTTTCGCTCATCAGTTTTCGTGGATTTAATGTATGGCCCTAGACAACTCTTCCTCTTACAGTGTGGCCTAGAGGCGCCAAAAGGTTGGACACCCCTGGTCTAAATGATACTCAGAGAACTCAAGGAAGATGTGGGAAAAGTCAGAAAATAACGTATGAACAAAATATAAACTTCAATAAAAACCTAAAAAGAAAACAAAATTCTGAGGCTGAAAAAAGTAAAATTACTGAAATGAAAAATTCACTAGAAGGATTTAAAGGCAGGTTTCAGCAACAGTCTGTGAACTTCAAGATAGAAGAATGGAAATTACCAAGTCTCAAGAATAGAAAGAAAAATGCTGAAGAAAAGTAACCAGAGCCAAAAAGGGCCTGCAGGACACCAACAGGTGTGGAAACATGCTTTGTGGGAGTTCAGAAGAAGAAGACGAAGAAGAAGGGGGTGGACAGAATATTTAAAAAATAGCTGACAACTTCCCAAGTTTGAAGACAGACATGAATAAAAACATCCAAGAAGCTCAATAAAGTCCAAGTAAGAAGCCAAAGACCCATCATAATCCTACTTACTTTGTTTTAATCCTCACCTGAGGACATGTTTACTGATTTTGTAGAGCGAGCAAGGGAGAGAGGGAAACATCAATGTGAGAGAAACACTGAGTGGCTGTCTCCCGTATGCACCCTGACTGCGGATCGAACGTGTACCTTTTTGTGTATGGGACAACGCTCTGACCAACTGAGCTACTGGCCAGGGCAATTGTTTAACTCTCAAAAGAAAAGAGAGAATCTAGAAAGTAGCAAGAGAGAAGCCAATCATCACATACAAGGGATCCTCAATTAGAATATTTACAAATTTCTTATCAGAAATTCTGGAGGACAGAAGACAGTTGGCTGATATATTATTAAAGGTATTTAAAGGAATAAACCTGTCAATCAAGAATCCTATACCTGGCAAAACTGCCCTTCAAAAGTGAGGGAAAAATCAAGACATTCCCAGATAAATAGTCCAGGAAGTTCATAACCATTAGACTGGCCCTACAAAAAATGCTCAAGGGAGTCCTGCAAGATGAAATGAAAAGACCATAGATGGTAATTCAAAGCCAACTGGAAAAGTGAAAATCTTGATAAAGGGAAATATGTGGGCAATTATAAAATCTAGTATTACTTTAATGGTGGTTTGGAACTGTATTTTTTTTTTTTCTGATTTAAAAGTTCAGTTAAAAAATCTGTTAGTTTAAAAGACAGCATTATTGTAACATTGATTTGAAACTTTAAATCTTGTTTTCTATATAATTTAGCACACTATATGCATTTAAAAGAATCATTATGTTATGGGTACAAAATGTATAAAGGTATAATTTTGTGACATTAACAACCAAAAAGGGTGGGCACAGGATTTTAAAGGGGAAAAGTTTTTGTATCTCATTGAAGTTAAACTGGAATAATCTCAAACTAGAGTGTTAAAACTTTAGGATGCTAAATGTACTCACTATAATTCCCTCAAAGATAACATAAAAAACTGTATCAATGCAATATACCACATTAACAGAATAAAAAGGAAAAAATATGATCATCTCAATTGATGCAGAAAAAGTATTTCACAAAATTCAACATCCTTTCATAATAAAAACACTCGACAAACTAGGAACAGAAGGAAACTACTCTTACATAATAAAAGCCACACAGGAAAAACCTACAGCGAATACCATACTCACTGATGAAAGAATAAAAGCTTTTCCTCTAAGATGAGTAACAAGACAAAGATGCCTGCTTTCACCACTTCTACCCAACACAGTACTTAAAATTCTACTCAGAGCAATTAGGCAAGAAAAAGGGAGGAAGGAGGGAAAGGCATCTGAATTGGAAAGAAGTAAAATTATCTGACAGTAGACGATATGATCCTATACATTAAAAAAAGCCCTAACAATTAATTACACACACACACACACACACACACACACACACACACACACACAGAACCCTGTTAGAGTAAATGAGTTCAACAAAGTAGCAGGATACAACACACACACACACACACACACACGCCCCCCGCCCCATTAGAATAAATGAGTTCAGCAAAATAGCAGGATACAAAGTCAACACAGAAAAATCAGTGTCAGTAACACTTGTATAAATAAACAATAAATAATCTGAAAAGGAAATTATAAAAACAATTCCATGAAACAGCACCAAAAGAATAAAATACTTAGGAATTAACTTAACCAAGGAGGTGAAAGACCTGTACATGAAAACTGAAAAAATTCCTCAAAGAAATTAAAGACATAAATAAAGGGAAACACATTCCAGGTTCATGGATTGAAAGGCTTAATTATTGATAAAATGGCAATGGTACCCAAAGTGATCTACAGACTGAATACAATTCCTATCAAAATCCCAATGATTTTTTTTTTTTTTTTTTTTGCAGAAATAGAAAGACCCATCCTAAGATCTCAAGGGATCCCAAATAGCAAAAACAAAACAAAACAAAACAAAACAAAAACACCCCAAACACAAAAACCAACACCCCCCCCAAAAAAAAAACAACTTTGAAAAAGAATGAAACTGGAGAGCTCACACTTCCTGATTTCAAGACTTGCTACAAAGCCAGTCACCAACATTGTGTGATAATGGCATAGAGACATGTAACCCTGGCAGAGTAGTGGAGCTGGTCAGAGTGTATTCTGATGCACCAAGTTTGGGGGTTTGATCCCCAGTCAGGGTACATACAGGAAGCAACCACTGAATGTACAAATAAGTGGAACAACAAATCAATGCTTCCCTCTCTCTTTCTTCCTGTCTCTAAAATTAAAAAAGACAGACAAACATATAAACCACAGAAGAGAAATAAAGCTTCACATATGTGGTTAAATGATTTTTGACAAGAGTGCCAAGACCATTCAGTGGGGGAAAGGACAGTCTTTTCAACAATGTGTTGGGAAAACTGGATATCAACATTCAAAAGAATGACATTGGACTCTTTTCTAACACCATATACAAAATTAACTCAAAATGGATCAAAGCCTTAAATATAATGCCCAAACTATAAAACTCTTAGAAGAAAATACAGAAAAGCGTCACAGTATTAGATTTGGCAATGGTTTCACAGATATAACACCAAAGCCACTGGCAACAAAGGAAAATAAGAAAAAAACTTAACTTTATAAAAATTTGTGCATTGAAAGACAATATTAACAGAGCAAACAAAGGCAATCAACAGAATGGGAGAAAATATTTACAACTAATATATCTGATAAGGCATTAATATCTAGAATATATGGAGAACTCCTAAAACTCAACATTAAAAAACCCCAACCCAATTAACAAATGCGCAGAGGATTTGAATAGACATTTCTCCAAAGAAGATATCACGAACAGCCAATAAGCATATGAAAAGCTGTTCAACATCACTAGTCATTAGGGAAACAAAAATCAAAACTACAATGAGATACTGTCTCATATCCATTACCCATTAGGATGACTGTTATGAAAACAAATACCAACAGAAAATAAAGTGTTGATGAGGATGTGGAGAAACTGGAACCCCTGTTGACTCTTTGTGGGAATGTAAAATGGTACAGCTGCTGTGGAAAACAAGATGGAGTTCCCTCAAAAAATTAAACATAGAATTACCATATAATACAGCAACTCTACTTCCGGGTACATACACAAAAGAACTGAAAGCAGTGCCTTGAAGAGACAGTTGTATACAAATGTTCATAGTGGCATTATTCCCAAAAGTCAAGGGGTGAATGTGACCCAGCTGTTTATGTAGAGATGAATGGATAATCAAATTGTGGTATAGTTACGCAATAGAATATTATCCAGTCTTAAAAAGGAAGGAAATTCTGACATACAATACAGCGTGGATGAACTTTGAGGACGTTATGCTAAGTGAAATAAGCCAGTCACAAAAAGGCAAATATTGCATGACTCTACTTATGTGAGATACTGAGAAAAGTAAGATTCATAGTGACAGAAAGTGGAATGTTGGATCTAGAGACTGGGGTGAGAGGAGTAATCTCACTTAGTGTTTAATGTGCATAAAATTTGAGTTTTACAACATGAAAAGTTATGAAGATGGATGATAGTGAAGATTGTACAACACTGTTAATGTATTTAATACCACTGGCCTGTATGCTTAAATATAGTTAAGATGTTAAATTTTATATTATGTGTATTTTAATCACTAAAGGGAAAAATTAACTTAAACGGGTCAAAGATTTGAATAAAAGAGTTAAAACTATAAAACCAATAGAGGAAAATACAGGTATAAATCTTAGTTTACTTGGATTAGGTAGTGGTTTCTAAGACATGACACCAAAAGAAAGATATAGTGGACATTACCAAGATTAAAGTTTTGTGCTTCAAAAAACCCCATCTAGAAAGTGAAAAGATAGCCTACAAAAGGGAGAAAATTTTGCAAATCATATATCTGATAAATGGACACACATTATATACAATATAAAGAAGTATTACAACTTAAAAGATGGGCAATAACAGTGTTGACAAGGATGTAGGGAATAGTACTCTCATACACTGCTGGCATGAAAATAGAATGGTACAGCCTCTTTGGAAAACAGTATGACCAACCCTCAAAGGTTAAACATAAAGCTGCCATATGAACCAGCCATTCCACTCCTAGGTATATAATTCGTATGTCCACACAAAAACCCATATGGAAATTTTTACATCCTATTCATAACAGCTCAAAAGTACTATTATTCACAATAGTTCAAAAACAGAAACAACTCAAATGTCCATCAAATGATGAATGGATAAATAAAATGTGATATACATCCATGCAATAGAATATAACTTTGCAATAAGAAGAAACGAAGCACTGATACATTCTACAATATTGATTAAATCAGTCACAAAAGACCACATATTCTATGATTCCATATATATAAAATGTCCAGAACAGGCAAACCCATAGGAATAAAAAGTAGACTAGTGGTTGCCAAGGACTGATGGGATGGGGGAAGGGGACTAACTGCTAAAAGGTATGAAGTTTCTTTTGGGGACGATGAAAACGTTCTGGAATTAGATGGTAGTGATGGCTGTACAACCTGTGAACATACTAAAAAATACCTATATACTTTAAATAAGGTGAATTTTATGGTAAGTGAATTCTATCTTAATTTTATAAAGCATATCATGATTAATTACTGGAACAGTTATTAAAAGATATTTTCATAAGCATTAATTTTATCAAGAAAAAAAGTTCACTATAAGGCAACAATTATCCCTGAAAA
Organism: Anoura caudifer; assembly: GCA_004027475.1. Lineage (NCBI taxonomy): Eukaryota > Metazoa > Chordata > Mammalia > Chiroptera > Phyllostomidae > Anoura > Anoura caudifer. Next base: position 213,243 of record PVKU01000918.1, read on the forward strand.
CATTATGCTGAATGAAAGCAACTAGCCAAAAAAAGGCTATATGTTATATGAATCCATTTATATAAAATGTCCAGAATAGGCAAATTGATAAGTCAGAAAGTAAATTAGTGGTTGCTTATGGTTGTGGCTAATAAGCAAATTTGATGTTTGGGGGGGAGGTAGCTAAAAGTATAAGGTTTCTTTGGGATAACAAAAAATGTTCTGAAGCTACATTGTGGTGATGGCTGCACAACCTTATAAATATATTAAAAGCCACAGAATTGTACAATTTAAATAGGCAAATTGTATGGTATGTGAATTTTACCTTAATAAAGCTCTTAACATTTGTTTTTTAAAGAATGAACAAATAAATTATTCAATCTATGGTGTAAGCATTCAGGACAGAGGTCACCTTTAGGGAGGGCAGGAATTCTATTCTATTCTTAACCTGGGTGGTGTTTTTAACCACAGGAATATTGTCTCTGATAATTCTGTTATATACTTATGAATTGTGAACTTATGCACGTTATACTACAATAAAAGTTTATTTAAAATAACAGTTTTAAAAAAATATTCCACAGGGACTCAAAAGAGCTTTCTAAACAGTAAGGAAAACAGTGACCCTGTCCATGCTTCACTTGAATCTGCTGAGACTGACCCTGCTCCACCCTGGAGCTGTGGGCTAGTAGGTACACACAGCATTTGAAAGTGGCCTGGCTTTCAAGTACCCGAGGGTGGGTGGGGTGGTGAGGTAGAGATTCACAGCTACAAGGGAAAAAGTGGAGCTGGGCACTGAGACTGCTACATGCCAGCTTTGCAACCCTGCCTGCACTACAGTTTAATCTCCCTGGATCCTGGCTCTCACACCTGTTAAGACATACACTTGCAAATTTTAGGATTCCTTTTTATATGAGAAGTCCAAAAGCCTCAAAAAAGTTGCCTGAGAGGGGGCATGGGTTGAATTGGCAATGGGCTCCCGATAGAGCTCAGTAATAAATGTAGACTGGGTGAACAGCCTTAAATATTCCTGGGATTCAACAAAGGGATGCTTAATCCTGGAAGTGACAGGTTAATGGGAAAATACTTGGGATCCTCCACTCCTGTGGTCTTTAGAGAGAATGTGTGTTCTAGTCACACCAGGGGCAGTTTGGATATGATTTGGCTTGAAGGCAAAAATGCTATGATGGGACCTCTCAAAAATTCTTGCAGTTGTGTAGATTAGAGCCCAGTATTACCAACAGACATCAAAGCAGGAAATTATTTTTTAAAGCATTTTGTTGAATATCATTTGGCACAGTGATAAAAGTAAATTTGGTAACAGGACATAAAAATATTAGATACATTTCTGACTGCTTGAAGTATCTGCTTTCCATTTTTTTCCTGCCAACATTCAGTGCCTGATGACAATCTTGGTCCTCTGCCTTAATCTACTTTCTACTCCTTCAACCTGCTCAACTTGCAAAGAACAGAATCTTTTAGTTCACACTGAAGTATAAATATCTGACAACACCCAGGTGTGAGTTATATCCTGGCCAGAGTACTTGTACTGTGACTGGGAAACTGCTGGTCCAAAGCACTATTAAACTGGTAGCCCAAAGAACTCAATTAAGCCATAGGCAAGCTGGGTGTAAAAAGTATGTTTAGACACAGGTCTTCACTGCACGGTCTCTGACACATGCTTAAAGGGTAAAGTCAGCTGCACCATTTCACATCCTTTCTAAAGTTAAATATGCTTGCCTAACACCCAAATGTTTACTGTCTAAAGAGTTTTTTTTTTTTAAAGCCCTGCTCCTCTGACCAGTGTTTCCTGATCCCTCGGGTTGGGGTATACCAGAGGGCTCCCAGAGCTCCTGCATCATCACACTCTCCCCAGGGCACTTACTGTGAACTGCCTATTGAAGCCTACTCCTGAGGGCAGGAGGGCACAGTTCTTATTTCTCCTTTTACTCCCAAGCCCCAGCACATATTAGGCACACAATGATTGCTTAGTGACTGAACATTTCTAAATTTAGGGAGTAAATAATGTCTTTTTTACAGTACTTGAACCTGGGATTCTATCTAGCCCTTTCTTTGTTTTACTCTACTCTTGTGCCTATCTGCTAATTAGCCATCCTGCAAGTGCTGTATAACACCTGCCTTGGCAGTTTATTGTATTAACCAAATAGTATTAGTTTCCACTGACACACCTGGGTTTATGAGGCTGATGAGAAAGTTCATATATTTTCAGTGTGGAGTAAGAATCTTCTCTATTCACCATAATATAACATTGCCTTAGTAGCATTTTTAAAGAAAATAATTCTTAGGAAAATTTTCTGTGGTTTACACTCAGTCGTTTGCTAAAAGACGAACATCTAGATTGGAAAGAATGTCCACAGACAGCACTGGGCTAATGAGCAAATACTGAAGAGTTTCTAAACTGTAATTTATTCTAGGTTCTGGCTGCAACATTCCCATGGATTATTAATAGGGTAACAAAGTTCACACCCTGTGGAAAAAACAGATCAAGCAGACCCAATATGTTACAAATCTCAATCAGGAATTTCCAACTTGGCCTTAACATTCACTGTGGGGGGGGGGGCGGTGGGGGGAAGGGAACAATGTAAATGGCTAATTGGGTAAAGGGTTTCAGGCAGGGGAACCTACAGCCTGAACTGAAATGTACCACATCCTCCTTTTATTTTTATTCCTAAGGACCAACAAGTGTAATGAAAGGTCAATGAGCAGAGTTAAACCCTCTTTGTGCTGCAACTTGAATCAAAGAGGTAAGAATCCACAGGAAGCTGCTGGTCTTTCTTATTCTTTACCTTACACAGAGGATTAAAACCTTACAATGCCCCTGTGCCACGTTCCTAAGGAATTACTTCTCTTGATGACAGGTTAAGCCTAGCTCTTCTTTATTAGTATAAATAAAGTCAACAAAAGAATCAAAGAAGATCAAAAATGAGTCTCATTATATCAAAACCAATTAACAAGTTCTTCAATTTTCCAGATTATGTGTTTAAAAAGATGAGACTACAGCCCTAAATTTCCTGACACAAAAACAAAAATCCAAAATCAACAGCCACTACCTACAACTATGTAAAACAATGAGGTGTTTAAGAGCAACATTGTTCACAAACTCTGCATTCTCAGGCAGATTAACCTGTTGAAAATAACAACATATGTAAATGGTTTTTGTCCCGCTTTGAATTTACCCAGCATATTCAAATATAAGTGTCTACAAAGATATAATTTCCTAGGTACTACACACAGCAATAGACACTAACTTGAATTTCTTCAAATAGGTGTCTAAATCCACTGCTATTCTACCAACTGCTCTAAAAACAAGTCCCTGTAAAATACACTGAATTATAAGGAGGCTTTTCTACTGTAGAAACAGAGAATGAGAACAGGTTTCAAAATCAGTCTCGTTTCCTTCAGGACCCTTATACTTACCATGCTGATGGCTCCCTGCAGCTTTATTTATATTTTTCCTCAGCAACCTGCCAGACCAGAGAGTCTAACCCAAAGGGCCAGGGGTTGTTTGGGGGAACTCACAGGCATTTGTTTTCAAACTACCGCTGCAGATTCCATTCACTAAAACCAGACAGAGCTGTTTAAAGATGCCCTTTCTATGACCCTGCTCTGCTGAAGGTCAAATACACCACCACTCCCTGTAACTAAGGAAGCAAAATTGACATGTTCCTGCTGTTTCACCAGCTGCTGAAGCAGTCTGTCTATTGATATGATTAATTGCTTCTAGGGAAGAATGTACCTTGCTTTACAAAGTTCTCCCTTCACTTAGATTGTTGTCTTTGCTAAATGCAGGGTACATTTAAAGACCACCTTTCCTAAACTGAGAGCTCACCAGAATGTTACCATGGAGTCCAACCAACTCAAAACAGTTGTAAAACTACAGAAGTGGCAGGAAGATTTGGAGAACTCAGAAATACCATGTTCTGCATATAGCATTTTCAACTTCACAGTATATTAAGGCAATATTTTTAAAGATATGGGGTCTTTGCAATTCCTTGTACATTTAAAGAGAAGGCAACAACAGTCTGCATTACATACAAAAACACCCACAAGAATAACAGCAGTGGCTCATTTAACAAATGTTTGATTATATCTACTCAGCATGTGAATACAGGTCAGAGTTCTAGCCTCTGCAACCTCCCATTCTGGCAGAAGGATGAGCATAGGGAGTTAGTGCAAAGGCAGTGCCATAACCCTAGTCTCACTCGTCCCACAAGGCCACAGAGGAAAAGGAGCTCCTGAGGTCACAGGGAGTTAGAGGTGGGGCTGGAACTAATACTCGGATTCTCTGGCCACCAGCCAAGAGCACCTGCCATTAAAGCCAACAGAGACTCATCTGTTTTAACATCTCCACAAACAACTAACATGAACCAAATAAATGTCATAAAACAAACAAATATCTGGGGGAAGGGTGGGAAGAAAGAAGTTTTATGGATATTTACTTTTATATAGGACAAGGGGGCATTTAGAGAGGAAGAAAACTAAAAAATGTTCTTCACACTGCTACAAGTTTGCATGTGCACTAGCTTAAAATAATCTAAGAGAATATGTTAACCATTTTTCAAGTTCTAGCCCAAACCCAGGCACCCAACCCCAAAGGGAAAAATTAATCAAGAGGGAAAAAAAAAAGAGATGATTCTCCTTTTAAAAGGGAGATTATGCTCTGGCTGGGTGACTAAGTTGGTTGGCACATTATCCCATGCACTAAAGGTTGTGGGTTCAATCCCCAATTGGGGTGTGTATGGGAAGCAACCAATCAATGTTTCTCTCTCTCTTCCCCTTTCCCTTCTCTCCAAAATTAATGGAAGTGTGTTCTCAGGTAAGGATTAAAATATAATAATAATAAAATAAAAAAATAAAAAGAAAGATTACAGTCCCTTTCCATCTCAACTATTAAATTCTAAGAAATGTAACACTCTATTCACTAGGTACAGTCAATAAATGATGTATAAAAGGGAAGATTAATCCAGGTAAACAAAAAGCTCCAAGGTCCAACTGTTAAAGGTCAATAGGTTGGCTCCTCTCATCATAAAAATTTGTTTATACCCCCTGGTCTGGTAATTCTACTTCTGGGAATCCACCTTACAAAAATTATCTTAAATACAGAAACAGCTTTACCAGTGCGTGGTCCTAAATTATTTTTCTAGTGAATATAGAAATTCCCCTTTCCAGGCAGTCCATATGGGCAGAACCTATTTCCAACGGTAGAAGCAGAATATGCCAGGTACTTGCTGTCCCGGTGTCCCCTGTAGGGCAGGGGTTCCATCAGATGCATGAGCGCGAGACTTTGCACTGGCAGCAGAGTATTAGATCCCACAAGGGTCTTAAGGTCTGGAACACTGGGAACATTCTTACTAAATGTTATTTCTTCCTAATGTTAAAATGTAGCACAGTATTTTGTAGATGCAGGGGTAAACAGGATGACCTGACAGGAATTCCAACAGGATAAATGTGGCCAAGAAATCAATCAATAAATACGTAGTGGTCTATATAAGCAACGGTTAAGTCTCCCTTCAGGAAGGCAGAGCTTTGGATATGAATCCTGTCTCTTTTACTTGCTCACGTAAATAAAACTACCTTGTGACAACTACAGCTCATTTCTGAATAGAGCATCCCAAGTGGCAAACCCGGAGTTCAGTAATAGAAGCCTCATGTCTAGCCTTGGCAGTGTGGCGTGCACCCACAGCTTCACCAGACAGGCACTTCAGTGAGATCTCCATATAGCTCTTAGCTACAGAATTATTTATTCAGACCTGCTGGTAAATATCAAGCCATCCATCCTTCCTCACATATATTTTAACTCAAACGTTTTTTAAGAATCCCATTTCTGTTTAAATCATAAACAGCTGGTTTGTTATATTAGGCCCCCAACTGGTAAAGTATATACTTATCAGTGTTAATTTATAATAGAGAAAGGTCAGAAGCAACTTTAATGTTCCACACTAGAGAGTGGATTAGTAACTTACACTACGCTCTCTTGATAAAAAATTATGTAGCTATGAAAAAGGATGGTGTTGCAGGTTATGGAGAAATCGGTGGAAAAGATTATTACACTTATTCTGTGAAATAATTAAAGAGTAAGTTGTATGTACACTATAATTACAATGGGATGACATACCTGTGGAAAAAAGACTAAAACGAAATACATTTATTCATTTAACAATCTTAATACTGACTGTTTACCACATTCCAGGCACTGTTTTAGACACTGGGAATACAACAGTGAATGAAACAAAGTTCCTGTCTTCCTGTAATTTACATTCTAGTGTGATAAGTAACAGGTATAAATGTTTATTAAATAGTGGTAATCATCATGGAGAAAACTAAGAGTAAGGAGGATAAAGATTGAAAGTAGAGATAGAAAATGGTTATTTTATGTGGGGAGGTGATAAGGTAATAAAGTAGTGATAGATGTATTACAATGGTGGAAATATGGCTTTCTTTTATAGATAGGGGGAGGTTAAGAATAGTATGGGAAATGGAGAGGCCAAAGAGATTATATGTATGACCCATGGACATGAACAAAGGTGGAAGAATGATGGTGGGAGGGGAGGTATAGGGTGGAGGGGAATAAAGGGAAGAAAAAGATGGGACAACTGTAATAGCATAATCAATAAAATATATTAAAATTAAAAAAATTAATGTTATATCACTTTTATAATAAATTTATAATACTTAAGATGTTTCCAAAAACAAAATTATCTTTTAAAACTAGGAAACACTGCTAGCAATTGGTATCATGAGTGATCTTATTATTTTCAACCCAAGTCTAAAATAATGGGCATTTCCTATATTTCTTTTCCTAATTATTATTATTATTAGTTGCCAAATGATCTTTAATATTTTCCTTTGTAGTTCTTAATTAGCCAGGCATTCCACTGCACCACTGTTGATGTCACCTACAATGTCATGAGGTGGCAGCCATCAACACTGCAGCCCACTGACTGGGCAGTCCCTAGGATTTCTTTAATGGTTCCAGAGAGTTCTGGAGCTACTGATCCATGATACATCTGTTGGGCATGTCGACAATCTCATCAAAAGTGGTATTTCTACTGTGCTTAATGGTTTTTATTTTTTGTTTCTTTCTGTCTCATGGTTATTCTCTGAGGGCTTTGATGATCAGGGCAGAGGCAGAAGGCATTACCTCAATTTGGGCCTGTCTGTTCTGAATGGTCAGTTTCACTGTAATCCGCAGGCCCTTCCAATTACTGGTTGCTTTGGTGATGTCATCACCAACCTTTTTGGGACACAGACCCAGGGGAACAATCTATGGGGCCAGGGCAGCAGAGGTAGCACCGACTTAATTCCCTGCTGGTGCATGTCAGGTATACGACTTTGATCTTGGGGTTGAACTTCAGTGGCATGGTGGAGGCAGCTGGTGTTGGATGAACCCAGATTCAGGAGGACCGAAGAAAGTTATAACTACGCCTCCTCCAAGCTCAAAGCCAAAAGCCTTTTCCTAATTTGTAAAAGAAAAACTCCCCTTCTACCCATCCAAAAAAGAACAAGGAAAATATTTTTTTTTGGTAAGAGAAAACTACTGTGAAAAATAATTTTCAGTCTCCTTGCCTATTAAAGAATTACTACTGATATTTTAAAGCTATGCTATGTTTCAGCAACTACAAATCTAAACTAAATTATCCTCTTAGGCATGCTTAGATAGAATGCTAGCTCCTACTTGGGTTGCTTTGGAGAAGTCCCTTAATTCTAGTATCTCTTACCTCACTGGATATTGTGAGGATTAAATAAGGCAATAAAGTACAATGTATAGTGGTGGGCAAAAGTAGGTTTACAGTCGTGAGTGCACAAGACAATTTAATCTTGTATTAGTGTTTATTATTACATTATTTATTTGCATTACAACTATAAGCCTACTTTTGCCAACCCTTATTATATAAATACAGAACATTCCTATTATAATTTCCCTGAGCAAATCAAATGCAGTGCTAAACCTATGACCCCCAGTACGACGTTTTCTTCTCCTATAACGGATGTTTAGCTCTGTTTGTTTGTTTTTTTTTTTTTTTGGACAAAATGGTTTTGTTTCTAACTTTCTGTTTCCTAAGAACAATAAAAGGATATGGTCTCCAAAGTCTTTTAAAAGTATCAGACACTATAGATAGATACCTGAAAAGCAATGAGATTTTAATAAAGACGTTTTCTGTGACAGATCATCACTATGCTGTCCCCAGACATAACACAGGAAATTATTTTGATGCACTCCTTCTATATAAGGTACAGCTCTTTTATAAGGACATAATACTTCTTCATTTTCTCCTTTTTTGACTAACCCCTCATCAACCTTTTTTCTTACTATATTACAAATAAGTCTAGCCTTACTCATTCTAACACTAATTTCATTTCAGCTCCACTGTTTATATATATTATATTTCATCTACAAAATAACTTCATCTTCTTACTACTTTTTTTAATCCTCACCGGAGGATATGTTTATTAATTTAATTTTTTTAAGATTTTATTTATTTAGTTTTAGAGAGAAAGGAAGGGAGGGAGAAAGAGAGGGAGAAAGACATCAATGTGTGGTTGCACTCCATCTCTGGAGACCTCGCCCACAACCCAGGCAGGTGCCCTGACTGGGAATCAAACTGGTGACCCTTTGGTTCTTAGGCCACCACTCAATCACTGAGCAACACCAAGCAGGGAATGTTCATTAATTTTAGAGGGAGAGGAAGGTGGGGGCGCGGAGGGAAGAGATACATCAACGTAAGAGAGAAACATCAATTGGTTGCTTCCCATATGTGCCCTGCCCAGGGAATCAAACCTGAAACCTTTTGGTGTACGAGATGTTGCCCCAACAAACTGAGCCACCTGGCCAGGGCCAACTTCTTACTACTCTTAAAAGTCTTTGCTTATTTAAGTATGAACAACCATCTGACTTTTCCATTGTATCTTCTATAATAGCTGTGTCTGATCATTTCATGAAATACTCATTATAATGAACTGCTTTCCTTTTATTTCTCCTGCATACAGTTATAGTACTATATTGTTTATTAGAAGTTATTTGTGTGTGAATGGTCATATTTCCCAAGATTATAATTATAGTGAAAGGGTCATTTAAAAATACTGCAATAAAAAGGGGGCACTGGCTCTGAAGGAACTGAAAAATCTCTAGAAGGAAGGGTCACACAATATGTACTCAATGTATGCTTGCTGAATAAACCGCTGAGCTAATCAATGGCCCTGCTACCTTTTTCAAGTCAGGCTATAAAATTGCTAAAAAAGAGGAAAAAAACTGTTAAAAAATAAAAAACACAATCTTGGAAGATTAAATTCAATCCAGATAGCTTTTTATTCAGCAATTCAGCTTCTAGTCTAAAGAAATACATCTACATGTGGGCCCAAGGAGGCATCACAAACAAAGATGTTTGTTGTAGAACTATTCATGTTCAAGAAAATTTGGAAACAATTTAAATGTGCTTCTATAGTGAAATAGCTAAATAAATATAGCTCTAATCTATGTAATAACGTATTATAGTAAAAAGAGCTATGCATACTGTTATATCCAAAACAAAGTTTTAGAAAAGCAACTTGCAGACCATATTTATTGTGATTTCATTTATGTTAAATTTTAAAACATACTGTATATTTCTATAGTTACATATACATGAACACAAATAGGGAAGTAATACACCAAACTAAAAGTAAATAAATTTCAAAGAATTGGTATCACATACACCAGATTTTCTGATTACATTGTGATTAAGTTAAAAAATTACAGAAGAGATTATAAATGTAAACTCTAAAGCTATAAAATTTCCAGAGAAATCAGGAGAAAATTATTGTGACCTTGGGTTATGTAAAGACTTTTAAATATGGTCCTGACCAGTGTGGCTCAGTTAGCTGGCTGAGCATTGTCCCGCAAAGTAAAAGGTCACTGGTTTGATTCCCAGTCAGGGCACATGCCTGCCATTGCGCATTTGGTCTCTGGTCAGCATGCATATGAGAGACAACTGATCAATGTTTTTCTGTTGTATTGATGTTTCCATCCCTCTCTCCCTCCATTATCCTCTATCTAAAAATAAAAAATAAAATCTTAAAAAAAAAGATTTTTACAATGACATCAAAAGCATGATTCATAAAATTAAAAGTTGATAAATTAGACTTACTCAAAATAAAAAGAATCTGCTTTTCAAAAGATACTGTTAAAAGAATGAAAAGATAAGTCACAGACTGGGAGAAAATACTTGGAGACCATATATTTCATAAAGAACATGTATCCAGAAGATACAAAGAACTCTCAAATCTCATTAAGAAAGCAAACAACTCAATTTTAAAAATACGCAAAGAAATCTTAACAGACACTTCATCAAAGATAATACATGAATGGCAACTGAGCACATGTAAAGATAACTTGATATCACTAGTTATTAGAGAAATGAAAATTAAAACCACAATGAAGAACCAGCACACATCTACCAGAATGCCTAACATTAAAAAGACTGACCATACCAAGTTTTGGCAAGGACACAGTGCAAGTAGAGTATTTGTACACAGCTGGTATAAATATAAAATGGTACAACTACTTTGAAAAATCATTCAACGGTTTCTTAAAAATTACCATGTGACCCAGCAAGTCTACTCCTAAGTATCTACCCAGGAGTAATAAAAGCATATGTTCTCAAAAACACGCAATGTTCATAGCATCTTTGGTTGTAATGGTAAAAGGAAAACAACCTATGTCCATAAATAGGAAAACAGATTTTATTAAAAACTGTGTATCCATACAATGATTTACCATAAAAAGGAATGAACTACTGATACAAAAAATAACATGGATGAGTCTCAATAATAATTAGGCTAAATGAAAGAAGCCAGACCAAAAAAGTGTACATAGTATATGATTCCTTTCACAGGAAATTCTAGAATACAAAATAATAATGATAGGAAGATAACCACAGGTGGCTAGTGCTGTACTACAAAGACAATATATGGTAGTCCAGTGTATATATTAGAAAAGAAGACAGGCTATGAAATCAACAAACTAAGATCCATCCTAAGAATTTAGAATACCAAGATAAAATGTCAAGAACATAGAAGAAAAATTAAAGACAGAAGTTAAGTGGAGATAAAAATAACTGATGAAACCAAGCAAAGAAAAAAAGAGATGACACAAATAATATTAGGAATGAAAAGGGGCTACAACTAGAGATGCTTCAAGCATTAAAAAAATAAAGTTATTTTGAACAACTATATGCCAATAAATTTGAAAACTTGGGCGAAACAGGTAAGTTCTTAGAAAAAGGTGTACTGTTAAAACAGACAGTTACAAATATGTGACTAGTCCTTTAACCATTAAGGAAATTAAATTAGTAGTTAAAAATCTTTCCAAGCCCTAACAGTTTTACTAGTGAGTTCTACAAGCATTCAAGGTCCAAATAAATCCAATTTATATAAATTACTACAGAAAGCAGAAAAAGAGGAAACGTTCTCCCAATCATTTTATAGGGCTAGTATAACCCTGATCCCAAAACATAAAAAAAAAAAAAAAAAAAAAAAAATTAAGTCAATCTTACACTTGAGTAGATGGAAAATTCCCAAAAATGTTAGCAAACTGAACCTAAAATGTGTGTATGTATAAATCATGATTAAGTTGAGAGTAACCCCAGAACAAGATGTGTTTAACATTACACAATCAATCCAATTCACCACAATCACTGATCAAAAGAGAGAGATTACATGATCATCTTAGTAGATGCAAAAAAAGGAGTGTTTGATAAAACTCAGCATCTGCTGAATATAACTTTTCTTTGACCTTGGAAAAGAATAAAGGCTAACAGCAAAATCATACCTCATAATGACTTGTTGAAAGCATTCATTTTAAGATGAGGAAAGACATAACTTTAAAATAAACAACAATAAAAACATTGGTAACAAGGCATATACCCCTCAGACAGGAAAATAAATAACGCTTGCCTGGGAAAAATCAGATGGCCCCAGAAAAGAAACCTATAGATAGTGACATCTGGGGCACCCCCAAACAAAATTTGGGGGAACCCTATTTAATCACCTCAAATTAAAGTCATACCAAACTAGTTGACAACCCTTAACACACATACACAAAGTTTTGTATTTTTTATTTTTCAGTTTTAAGTGCTTCATTCTTAAAATGTGAACCAACAATAAGAATCATTAGCCATTTGAGGAAAGCTTCCATACTAAATTAGGAACTAAAAGAAACAAAAAGAAACTTGGATAAAATGGCAACTACGTAAGAAGCAAAGGAAAATGATCCCTGGCTGGTGTGGCTTAGGGAATCAGGCTAGCGGGGGGGCAAGAAACAACCAACTGATGTTTCTCTCACATGCAGATGCTTCTCTCCCTCTTTCTCCCTCCCCTCCCCTTAATATTATAAATAAATATTTTTAAAAATATAAGATGAGAAAGAGCATCCCCTACTCCAAAACCTGCCACTAACATCCTCACAGAGTCACAGATCCATGAGACAACAAAAAGTTGTCATGTGGTTCCATCTGGTTGGTTTCTCCACCTCTTCCACAGCCTGCCCAGTTTGGGCAGGTTTGGGCAGCATTTGGTCAGGCCCAGCTTTGCCAAGGCTCTGGCACAGATCCCAGGCAGCTCCCTACCCCTGCTCCCCATCCTGCACGCCACCGCCTGTGCCACCCATACCCAAAGGAAAGTCAGCTCCACAGAATACAAGAGATCAGCTCAGTGAGGCTGTCAGCTACACCTGCTCCTGTGAAAGTAGAAAACCAAAAAATGCAGCAGGAAAGAGTAACGTTAGATCAGAAAGTACAAACAAAAGGGAAAAGGGGAGCAAAGGGAAAAACATGCTGAAGTAGCTAAACAAGAAACTAAAGAAGGTTTACCTGCGGAAGATGGAGAGACCAAAAACAAGGAGAGTCCAGAATCTGATAAAGCAGAAGAGAAGGAAGCCAAGCCTGATTAACGCAGACCCATTCTTATCAGTGGCCTTTTTCTCTCTTCTTGTAAAATGGAAAGGAATATTTTTATCAACTACTTTGTTGCAAATTTTTTAGTAGCTCTAGAGTAACTTCTGAGGAGGAAATACCACTGTATCCCATTTTTAAAGTATAAAAAAACTTTTTGAGAGGTGAAATCATTTGCTGATTGGTTTGCTTTTTGGTACAACCAGAAAATAGTGGGATGTAGGAGCTATGACTGCCTTGGGTGTCAGCTTAACCTTTCATAGATGAGGGTAGTTTTTATATCCCATTATACAAAGCATATACTGAATTGTCATCTGAAGTTACAGTCATGAATTTAATGTGCCTTGTACATTTTAAATTATGTCTGTTTCCACACTGTTTTAGTAGAATTGTTTTCTAAAGGAAACTACTCCTTGATCTTGGCTCTCCCTGTCAGACCTGCATGCACTCTGTTGCAACTTTGTTACTGTGTTGTGAGAGATTGAAAATTTGAGTACACATATGATATTAAACGGTGAGTTAGTGGGACTTATATAGGAACAGCTTGTCAACATTTAAAGATAACAATACTTGATATCCTCTGAAGGAAAATTTGTTTCCAGATTTTAAAGCTGGAATAACTGTTTAGAAAAGAATCATAACATAAATGGCCTTTAGATATTTAGAATTGTGTGCAAATTGAAAAATGTCTATGTATGGATTCTCAAAACAGCCACTAAAATTTCAATTATTGCAGAAAAATTAAAAAAGCTACTATAGGCCCTGATCAGGTAAGCTCAGTTGGTTAGAACATCATCCTGATATGTCAAGGTTGTGTGTTTGATCCCTGGTCAGGGCACATATAAGAATTAACCATCACTGCATAAGTAAGTGGAATAAACCGATGTTTCTCTCTCTCCCACTCTCCCCCCCTCCATCCCTCCTTCTCTCTCTCCTTCCCTCTTCCCCGCCCCCCGCTTTCTTCCCCTCTCTCTAAAACCAATAAATAAAAAAATTTTAAATGTTGCTATATAAGAAAAAAAATGGTTTCTAAAATTAGAAATAAGATAGCAACAATAAAAACAAAGTTGAAGAAACAACAATAACAGCAGCAGCAGCAGGAGCTGAGTGCTTACTATTTGCCACAATGTATTATTTGCTATATGTCATGCTTTATATAAATTTATATATTTGATTCTCACAATAATTCTCTAAAGTACAATCATTACCCCACTTGACTGTAGGAGAAACAGGCACAGCAAGGTTAAATAGTAACACAAGCAACTGAAAAAGTTGAAATTAAGTGAATAGAGTCTCCCTGAAAATAGAAGCAGGAGACAGAGTTGGAAATTGGAGAAAAGATGAGGAAATGAAAGGATTAGTTCAAGAGATCCAGCATCCCATCAATTAGGAGTCTCTTTCTGGAGAGAGACTAGAATAAATATTGAGGGAAGGAATTATCAGAGAACTTACATAAAACAACTTCCTAAAACAGGAGAACATGAGTTTCTAATTGCAATGAACCTCTGAGTACCCAGTACAATGTATGAAAAATTAAGTACACTGAGACATTACTGTGAAATTTCAGAAGAACAAAAATGAAGAAAAGATCTTAACAATGTGGTAGGGAGACAAAGGCAAAAAGGAATGAAAGAGAAAGAGAGAGAGAGACAGACAGACAGACAGACACACACACACACATACACATACTCTAAAGCAATACTTCCTTAAAACAACACTCAAAACTGGAAGACAATAAAATGATGCCTCAAAATTTGAGTGAAAGGCCATAGCTGGTGTGGTTCAGTGGATTGAGTGCCAGTCTGCAAATCAAAGGTCACTGGTTCAATTCCCAGTAAGGGCACATGCCTGGGTTGCGGGCCAGGTCCCCACTTGGGGGTGTGCAAGAGGCAACTGCACATTGATGTTTCTCTCCCCCTCTTTCTCCTTTATCTTCCCCTGTAAAAATAAGTAAAATGTTTTTAGCCCTGGCTGGTGTGGCTCAGTGATTGAGTGCTGGCTGTGAATCAAAGGGTCGCTGGCTCAATTACCAGTCTAGGGCACATGCCTGGGTTTTGGGCCAAGTCCCCAGTGGGGGCCAAGTCCCTCAGTGGGGAGCATGCAAGAGGCAGCCACCCTTTGATGTTTCTCTCCCCCTTTCTCCCTTCCCCTCTCTAAAAAAATAAATAAATAAAATTTTTAAAAAAATCTTAAAAAAATTTTTGAGTTAAAGTTATTTTCAACTTAGATTTCTATTCTCAAATTATTAATCAGGCATATCAGTATAGAGACATATTTAGACATGTAAGATTTTAAAACAATTCACCTTTGATACACATTTCCATAGGAAGCTATTGGAGCATGCTATTTCCACTAAAAAAAGGAAAACCATGGGCTCAAGGAAACAGAGACCAACACAAGAGAGAAGTAAAGGATGACAGTTGTGGAGCAGGCTTAAACAGCAATTAGTAAGAACTGAAGCAGCAGGCAGAGGGCTTTTAGAAGAAATGTTTTTTAGGGGAAAAAAAGAAACTAAAAAACTTTCTTTGATGTATGTGTATGGGATAAAGTACTTATTGGAGACAACAGAAAGTATATGTGACAGTATCATCATGAGGCCACAGAACATTAATTATGCAGAGGATCTTGTAGGACTGTGAGGCACTGAATGAAAACCAAAGTTGCTCCATCCATAATGATAAATGCCTAACCCCCACAATGAAAATAGAAACACCATTACTGATTCTGAAGAAATAAAAATGATTATAAGACAGTATGATAAACAATTCTATGCCAACAAACTGGATAACCTAGATGAAATGGACAAATTTAGAAACATATAACCTACCAAGACTGAATCATTAAATAGAAAATCTGAATGGACCTATAACTAGTAAGAAGATTTGAATCGGTATTCACTCCCCACCACCACCCACCCCCTAAAGGCTGGGATCATGCCTGGTATTAATTTTAACAAACATTTAAAGAATTAAAATAAAAACCTTCTCAACGCTTGCCAAAAAAAGGAAAAGAGAACACTCCCACACTTATTCTTTAAGGCCAGTACTGCCCTGATAATACCAGAGTCAGGCAAAGACAAAACAAGAAAACCACAGACAAATCAATATTCCTTAAGTACACCAATGTAAAATTCCTCAACAAAATACTATCAAACTGATATTGGCAGCATAGTTAAAAGATTATGTACCATGACCACAAGGGATTTATTCCTGGAATGCAAAGATGGTTCAATATACAAAAATCAATCAATGTAATAGACCACATTAACAGAATAAAATTTAAACAATACCCACAAGATCTTATCAATGATGGAGTGAAAGCATTTGACAAAATTCAACACCCTTTCATGATAAAAACACTTAACAAACTGGGAATAGAGGGAAACTATCTCAACATAATAAAGATCATGTATGAAAAACCCTAAGAATTTTGTGATGAAAGACAAATCACATTTTGGACAAAGGAAAATTTTTCCTTTAAGATTAGGGAGATAAGGATGTCTGCTTTCACCACTTTTACTCAATACTGTATTAAAAATTTTAGCTAAAGCAATTAGGCAAGAAAAATAAATACAAGGCATCCAAACTGGACAAGAGTAAAATCTCTCTTCACAGATGACATGATCATCCATATAGAAAACCCTAAAGATTACTTACACCCCCCACCCCCCCAATAGAACAAATAAACAAAGCCAGCAGTTGAAGGATATAAAAATCAGCTGCATTTCTATATACTAACAATGAATAATGCTAAAAGGAAATTAAGATAGTTCCATTTACAATAGCATTAAGAAATATTTAGCAATAAACTTAAACAAGGAAGTAAAAGACTTCAACAGTAAAAACTATAAAAACATTACTGAAAGAAACTAAAGACATAAATAAATGGGAAAACATTTTATGTTCATGGATTAGAAGATTTAATATTTTACACTCCCGGCCAAGATGGAGACACAGGTGGACACACTTATAATCAAGATTAAGGATAACGAAAATATAGAACCAAAACAAAAAAACCAAAAAACCCCAAAACGAACCAGAACACATAGAAAATTGAATTGTACGGAAGTCTGACAACGATTCACCCAGACTGGTAAGAGGGGTGGAGTTGCGGCTGGCGGAGAGGGGTCGAGGCAGGATACAGCAGTGGCTAGTGGTCCCAGGCCCGCAGGCGGCGGTTACCAAGTGCGGGGAGGCAATGAGCAGACCAAGGGAGGCGCGCAAGCTGGCTCACTGCGGTCACACATTTGCGCGCAGATAAACCAGGCGAAAACCGGCAGCAAGACAGACTGCGCAAAGCAGGGTCCCAGCACCGGCAAATAAAGCCGATTGAAAACACTTGTGGGGTTTGAGGTGCTGGGAGAGAATCCCAGCCTCACAGGAGAGTTCAATGGGGAGACCCACAGGGTCCTAGAAAGTACATAAGCCCACCCACATGGAAATCAGTACCAGAGGGGTCCAATTTGCTTGAGGAAAGCGGCGGAAAGGACTGGAACCCGAGAGAGAGCAAAGCAAGCATTATCGTTCCCTTTTGGACCCTGCCCCCACGTCCAGCAGCACAACCCAGCGACTGGATTGCCCCGCCCTGGTGAACACCTAAGGCTCCACCCCTCAGTACATAACAGCCATGACCAGACAAAAAAACCAAACCAAACCAAAACAAAACAAAACCAAAAGAAAAAAAAACACACAAAAACCCCAAAACCAAAAACGGCTCAAACGGGAGAACAGATCAAAGTCCCAGAGCCAATTCATCTAAGCGACCAAGAGATAGCCAACCTATCACATTCACAGTTCAAAGCACTGGTGATTAGGAAGCTCACAGAATTGGTTGATTTTGGTCGCAAATTAGATGAAAAAATGAAGGCTACAATAAGCGAAATGAAGGAAAATGCACAGGGAACCAATAGTGATGGGAGGAAAACTGGGACTCAAATAAATGGAGTGGACCAGAAGGAAGAAACAACCAACCAAACGGAAAAGAAGGAAGAAACAAGAATTCAAAAACACGAGGAGAGGCTTAGGAACCTTCAGGGCATCTTTAAACATCCCAACATCCCAATTATAGGGGTACCAGAAGGGGAAGAAGAAGAGCAACAAGTGGAAAACTTATTTGAACACATAATAAAGGAGAACTTCCCCAATCTGGCAAAGGAAATAGACTTCCAGAAAGTCCAGGAAGCTCAGAGAGTCCCAAAGAAGGTGGACCCAAGGAGGAACACACCAAGGCACATCATCATTACATTAGCCAAGATTAAAATGAAGGAGAGAATTCGAGAAGCAGCAAAGGATAAAGGCAGAGTCACCTACAAAGGAGTTCCCGTCAGACTGTCAGCTGATTTCTCAATAGAGACCTTCCAGGCAAGCCAGGGGCTGGAAAGAAGCATTCCAAGTCATGAAAGTCAAGGACTTACAGCCAAGATTGCTCTATCCAGCGAAGCTGTCATTTAGAATGGAAGGGAAGATAAAGCACTTCTCAGATAAGGTCAAGTTAAAGGAGTTCATCGTCACCAAGCCCTTATTCTATGAAATGCTAAAGGGACTTATCTAAGAAAAAGAAGATAAAAAATACGACAGTAAAAAGTCAGCAAACTCACAGATATTAACAACCACACCTAAAACAAAAGCAAACCAATCAAACAGCTAGAACGGGAGCAGAAACACAAAATTGGAGATCACATGGAGGGTTAGCAACAGGGGAGTGAGGAGGAGGAGAGAGGGGGAAAAGGTACAGAGAACAAGTAGTGTAGATGGTGGGTAGAAAATAGACAGGGGGAGGGTAAGAATAGTGTGGCAAAAGTAGAAGCTAAAGAACTTACGATACATGGATGTGAACTACAGGGGGGACTGTGGGTGGGAGGTGGTGTGGAGGGGAATGATGGGGGAGAAATGGGACAACTGTAATACCACAATCAATAAAATATAATTAAAAAAAAAAAGACATTATTCAACTCTATACTTTGAGTCAGGAGAAGTTTAGGATTAAGTGTTGGAACACTTTGCATTACTTACTGATTGGCAGAGAGAGACTGCTCATAAACCCAAAGTGTAAGTTGCTTTTATGTTGACACAATGGAAGTGAGGTGGCTTTACAGATCTTGGCAAGATTTTTCCCTGGGCCCTGGGAGGCATATGGGGCTCAGGTCATCAGGGTTTGCATCACCATTGTAGAAAACTTCAGGCTTCCCTATAAGTGCAAGTTTGAAAACAGGGCTTTCCAAGTTCCTGAACAAAACTCAGTGTTGGCAAGACTACATTCTAAAGTGGGAGAAAGCAAAGTCATTGCTCAGGTTTCAGGTTTCCAATGTCCTGGAAAAACCAACTCATTACATTAAATTTTGTTATTCCGCCTTCTTACAAACTGGTTCTTTAAATCTTCATTTTCTTGTCAAAGTAGTTAGTACATATACATAGATTTAAAAGTTGGCCAATACTGTGTTTGGCTTGAAACAGAGAAGCTTCAGAACCCCCACTCTTTCCTTATCCCCAGGTCTCCCTCTTTAAATTGATTTCTTCTGGTATTTAACTTTTTATTTCTATAAATATTCTTACTCTGCCTTTTCTTTTTTTTTTTTTTTTTTCCAAATCAGTGTAAGACATTACCCTTTTTGGGGAGGGTTTTTTTTGTGTGTGTGTGTGGTAAAATGTAAGATTTACCATTATAAACATTTTTAACCAGTTCTGTGGCATTAGGCACCATATTTTGCTATATATAGTGTGTACTTTTTTGCCCAAATTTTTGAGGGAAAAATAAGGATGCACATTACACATGGGTATAATGATTACATACCATGGCTATAACAATCCCATGTATAACATGCACAAAAACATGAGTGTGCATTCTACACAGGAGCTCATTACATTCATACTTGTTCTGCAGCCATCACCACCTTCCATCTCCAGAATTTTTTATCTTCCCAAACTGAAACTCTGTACCCTTTAAACAGTAACTCCCATTTCCTCTCCCCCAGCTGATGGCAACCACTATTTTTTCTCTGTGAATTTGACCACTCTAGATACCTTATATAAGTGGAATCACATATCTGACATTTTGTAACAGGCTTATTTTATTTCACTTATCATAACATTCTCAAGGTTCATCCACATTGTAGCATATATCAGAATTTTCTTACCTTTTAAGGATGAGAAATATTTCATTGTATCTATATACCACATTTTATCAGTTTATCCATCCAGGGACACTGGGTTGCTTTTACCTCTTGACTACTGTGACTAATGCTGCTATAAACATAGGTGTCCAAATACCTCTTCTAGTTCATTCTTTCCATTTTTTGGGGTATGTGCCCAGAAGTGGAATTGCTGGATCATACGGTAATTTTAATGTTTAATTTTTTGCAGAACTGTCATACTGTTTTCCACACCAACACTTGTTATTTTCTGGTTTTTGTTTTTTTAGTAATAGCCATCTTAATTGGTATGATACGTTGTCTCATTGTGGTTTGGATTTATCTTTCCTCAATGACTAGTGATGTTGAGCAGCTTTTCATGTGCTTATTGGCCATTTGTATATCCATTTTAGAGATTTTTGACTCCTTTGCCCATGTTTAATTGGATTTTTTTTAAGTTATAGAAGTTCTTTATGTATTCTGGATGTTAAACACTCATCAGATATGATTTGCAAATATTTTCTTCCATTCTGTGGGTTGCTTTTTCACTCTTTTGATAATGACCTTCGATATAAAAAGTTTTTAGTTTTAGTGAAGTTTCCAGTTTATCTATTTTTTCTTTTGCTGCCTGTGCGTTTGGTGTTGTATCCATGAAACCATTGCAAAATCCAATGCCATACTTTCCCCCTAAGTTTCCTTTTAAGAGTTTTATTATTTTGGCTCTTATGCTTAGGTTTATGATCTATTTGTATATAGTATAAGGTATGGGTCCAACTTCATTCTTTTGCATGTGGATATTCAGTTTTTCCAGCACCATTAGTCGAAAAAACTGTCCTTTCCTGTATTGAATAGTCTTGACACCCTTTTTTGTAAATCATTGACATGTATGCACACTTATTTATGGTCTCTCTATTCTTTTTGTTTTAATTATGGTAAAAACCACTTAATAGAATTTACGATCTTAACCATTTTAAATATACAGTCACTAGTGTTAAGTATACTCACATTGTTGTGCAATGGATCTCAACTTTTTATTTTGTAAAACGGAAACTATATTATTAAACAACAGTTCCCCACTTCCCCCTGTCCCTAGCCCCTGGCAACCACCATTCTACTATAACTATGACTACTTTTTATTCCTCATATAAGTGGAATCATATAGAACTTTTTTTGCCCAAATGGCTTATGCTACTTAGCATATCCTCAAGGTTCTGAGCCATTGGTCTTTTTTTCTGTCTTTATCCTTCTTTCACACGATTTAATTACTGTAGTTTTGCAGTAAGCTTTGAAGTCAGAAAGTATGAGACATCCAACTTCTAAAGATTGTTTTAGCAATTTGGGACCTTTAAGATTACATATAAAGGTTAGGATGGATTTATCTAGTTCACAAAAAAAAACTGTTGGGATTTAATAGAGATTTCATCGAATCTATAGATAGCTTTGTGTGATACTGACATTTTTAAAATATTAAATCTTTTTTCTTTTTAAATTATATTTTATTGATTATGGTATTAGTTGTCCCATTTCTCCCCCATCATTCCCCTCCACCCTGCACACTACCTCCCACCCACAGTCCCCCCTGTAGTTCACATCCATGTATCGTAAGTTCTTTAGCTTCTACTTTTCCCACACTATTCTTACCCTCCCCCTGTCTATTTTCTACCCACCATCTACGCTACTTGTTCTCTGTATCTTTTCCCCCTCTCTCCCTTGTTGCTAACCCTCCATGTGATCTCCAATTTTTTGTTTCTGCTCCTGTTCTAGCTGTTTGATTGGTTTGCTTTTGTTTTAGGTGTGGTTGTTAATATCTGTGAGTTTGCTGACTTTTTACTGTCGTATTTTTTATCTTCTTTTTCTTAGATAAGTCCCTTTAGCATTTCATAGAATAAGGGCTTGGTGACGATGAACTCCTTTAACTTGACCTTATCTGAGAAGCACTTTATCTGCCCTTCCATTCTAAATGACAGCTTCGCTGGATAGAGCAATCTTGGCTGTAAGTCCTTGACTTTCATGACTTGGAATGCTTCTTTCCAGCCCCTGGCTTGCCTGGAAGGTCTCTATTGAGAAATCAGCTGACAGTCTGACGGGAACTCCTTTGTAGGTGACTCTGCCTTTATCCTTTGCTGCTTCTCGAATTCTCTCCTTCATTTTAATCTTGGCTAATGTAATGATGATGTGCCTTGGTGTGTTCCTCCTTGGGTCCACCTTCTTTGGGACTCTCTGAGCTTCCTGGACTTTCTGGAAGTCTATTTCCTTTGCCAGATTGGGGAAGTTCTCCTTTATTATGTGTTCAAATAAGTTTTCCACTTGTTGCTCTTCTTCTTCCCCTTCTGGTACCCCTATAATTGGGATGTTGGGATGTTTAAAGATGCCCTGGAGGTTCCTAAGCCTCTCCTCGTGTTTTTGAATTCTTGTTTCTTCCTTCTTTTCTGTTTGGTTGTTTCTTTCTTCCTTCTGGTCCACTCTATTGATCTGAGTCCCAGTTTTCCTCCCATCACTATTGGTTCCCTGTGCGTTTTTCTTCATTGAATAATGTCTTTACTTCATTTAGGCAACGATGTGTGTCTGTTTAAAATATTTTATTTATTTATTTATTTTTTATTTATTTATTTTTAGACAGAGAGGAACGGAGGAAGAGGGAGAGAAACATTAATGTTTGGTTGTCTCTCATACGCCCCACACTGGGGAACCTGGCCTGCAACCCAGGCATGTGCTTCAACTGGGAACTGAACCAGTGCCCCTTTGGTCCACAGGCCAGTGCTCAATACACTGAGACACACCAGCCAGGGTGCATATGTATCTGTTTTAAATTTCTAGTTAGAGAAAGAAATCTTAAATGTTTAGGAAATATGAAGCCTTTTAGAAAAATTTATTTATTTCATATATCAAGAGCAAAAATAATGCTGTTCGATATGGTATCTCCCACTATATTGGTTACAAATTCTCAACTGTCAACTATCCCTTCAAAAACAATTAACTATAGGTTTCTTTATCTAGTTTCATAGTCAATTCCACAACACACAGATTTAGCAGAACCTGGATTCCATACTTCTGATACTCTGTGACCATGGAAAGAATCAACAGTTTTGTTTAATTTGTTTAAGTAAGAGTGTCATTGACTCTTAAAAGTGTTTCAATTAAAACCTGGAAAATGAAGGTATAAAGACCATACTTTTTGGACCATAAGATGTACCTAGGTTTTAGAGGAGGAAAATAGGGGAAAAAATTTTGAAGTAAAAAATGTGGTAAAATATTTAATAAGATATTTCACTAATGTAAATGTAAACAGAACTCAACAGCAGCAATAACAACTATTATTTCTCCGAAATTGGGGGGGGGTGCATCTTACAGTCCAAAAATATGGGTATGTATAATCCAGAAAACTACTAATTCTGTTAGCATTACTGATATTTTAAAAAATGAACCTATTCTGTAGTGGTTAAAAGCCTGGACTCTAAAGTCATTCAGAGATGGGTTTGAAACCTGGCAAAATAAAGCTTCTAATTCTTAGTTTCCTCTTATTTAAAGTGTGGAAAGTAATAATGCTTCCCTTACAGTGTTAATGGAAGTAGGGGATCTGTCCAGAAAAAGTCCAGCTATTGTTAATATAGTGAGATTTGGTGCCCTGTAACTTCTGGTGATTTCAGTTTTTCCAAAACTGAAATCACCTTTGAAAGGGAAGAGATTTCAGACTGCTGATAAGATTCACGAAAATACAAGGGGGCAGCTGATGGCGACTGGGAGAACTGTATGAGGTCCCATGGTGCCTATTTTGAAGAGGACTATGGTGTCATTGTCCTATGTACAATGTTTCTTGTATCTTCTTCAATAAATATCTCTATTTTTCATAGTGTATGGCTGGATACTTTCTGGACAGACCTCACATTGAATGAGATGACAGGCTCACCATAATTAATACCTGGCACACTATAACAGTACATGGCATGCAGCTATAGATAAGTATTAGATATAAAAACCTTACAAAATTGGTATCAAACTGTATATGCTGTAGTATTTTAACATACTTTATTGTATATGCAGTCATGCTTTACTGTTTTTGAGAGTATGTAATTCTAATTAAAAAGTGGAAGTTGTCACAAATCCCTTTAGTTTCTTAAAAATTTCTTTTTGTAGTTTTATTTTGTAATATACTTCCTAATTTTAGAAGTAACATTTGGTTGCTGTTATTACTATTTTTAACCAATAGTTTTATTAAGACATAGTTCATTTACCATACAATCTACCCATGTAAAGTATATAATTCACTGGTTTCTAGTATATAGGTTGGGGCAAAAGTAGATTTACAGTTGTGAGTATGCAAAACAAAGTTTACTCTTGTTTTATTGTATCCTTTTCCATAAAAACAACTATAAACCTACTTTCGCCCCACCCTGTATTTATACATATGTGACAGCATCACCACAGTCAATTTTAGAACATTTCATCACAAAAAAATCCCTCAATGCCTACCCCCTAAAATACCTGCACTCTTAGGTATCCCCCCAATATCCTGCCCTAAGCAACAACTGATCTACGTCCTACATTTGGCTGTTTCTATCTTCTGGTTATTTTGAATAATGCTGCTATAAACATTCCGCACAAGTTTTTGTGTGGATATATGTTTTCATCTCTTTTGGTTATATAGCTAGTAATGGAATTGCTGGGTTATAGGGTAACTCTATGTTTAACTTTTTGAGAAACTGCCAGACTGCTCCAAAGTGGCCATACCATTTTACATTCTCACTAGCAATGTAGGTGGTTTCCAATTTCTTTAATCCCTCACCAACACTTGTTATCTGACTTTTTATTTCTAACCATTCTAGTGGATGTGGAATGGTATCTCATTGTGATTTTGATTAGAGCAGAAATTAATGAAATAGAGAATACAAAAACAATAGAGGGAAAAAAATCAGTGAAACCAAAAGGTAGTTCTTTAAAAAGATCAAATTAGGTACTCTGACCAAGAAAAAAAAAAAGGTTCAAATTACTAGAGTAAGAAATGAGTGAGGAGAAATTGCAACTGACCTTATAGAACTAAAAAAGATTACATGGATTATAAAGGAATACTGTGAACAACTGTACGCCAACAAATTGGATAATTTAGATAATATGAATCAATTCTCAAAGATAGAAATTACTGAAATTGACTCAAGAAATAGACAGTATGAAGAGACCTATTACAAGTGAAGAGACTAAATTAGTAACCAAAAAACTAACCACAAAGAAAAGCCCACATCCAGATGGCTTCATTGCTGAATTCTACCAGACATCTGAAAAAGAATACTAAAATAAAAACCCAACTAAAATATCACCTTCCCATGAAGAATTATCTGATTTAAGAAAATTAATACTAATTCTTCATAAACAATTTCAAAACACAGAGAGGTCAAACAGTTTGCAAGTGGAAAGGCAGCATTTAAATCCAGGAGATCTGGACCCAGAGTCTATACTCTTGACCATTATATTAAACCATCTCTCTGAATAACTGAATAAATTTGAACACATTATATAGGATATCAAGTTGTTACTTTGTATTATCCAACTTTTTTAGTTTACCTTGGTATTCGTGATTGATGTCTGGTCTATACAGAACACGAAATGGTTGATCTGGAGAATTAGGAGAAAATCATTTGCATAATTGAAAATGTTACTGATTTCATTCATGGAGCAAAAGCATGGCACCTACTAGAATTATTCACACATCTATCAATTTTTTTAAACCTCATCAGAGAATCCGTTTTATTGATTTTAGAGAGGAAAGGAGAGAGATGAAGGGGGGAGGGAGGAAGAGGGGCAGATGGAGAAAGAAAAAGAGAGCAAGACAGACAGAAACATTGACTGGATGCCTCACATACACTCCCTGATCAGGAAACAAATCCACAACCTTGGTATGTGCCCTGACCAGGAATCAAAGCCACAACCCTTTGGTGTACAGGATGATGCTCTGAACAATTGAGCCACCCAGCCAGGGCTCTTTATACATTTTTATTTCAATAATTTCTCACAACAATCCCATGAGATAGATACTATTATTATTCCCATTTTCTAGATGGGAATACTGAGTGTCAAAACAGTCACTCAGATAGCAAATGGCAAGACCTGGATTTAAACCCCAATCCATCCCTAAGAGCCTCCTTTCTATTATAGAAAGTCACTGCCCTAGTGTGGCCCATCATCTCATGCTTGACCCCTGTGACAACTCTTGGGGACTCTTGGAGCAGTCTTATTATTCACCTGTGTGCCTTCTCTGGCAGATGGACAGGAAAGGGACATGCTCCTTCACTGTCTGCTGAGTAAATAAACAGCTGTCCAAAACTGCTTGTTAGTAACCCTTCAATTTAGATACTTAATTAGTACTCAATTACTCTTTAGCACTGAAATGACAAACAGTAGGTTTTCTTGTTTAGCAGATCTAATATACAGGGGTAGGCAAAAACAGCTTTATAGTTCTAAGCATATTATTTATTAATAAGTGTGTTCTAAGCAAAGTATGTTATTTATTAATTACTGTATTATTTACTTGTATGATTTCCACATGAACTGTAAATCTACTTTTGCTCACCCCATATATACAGTCACACACCACATAACATTTCAGTCAATGATGGGACACATATATGACTGTGGTCCGAAATATAATAAAGCTGAAAAATTCCTATTGCCTAGTGACTGCATTCCTTACGTGTTGGTGGTAATGCTGGTCAACATCTGCTGTTATTTTAACTTCAAATATACATTCCAGTGATTAGACATTATACATAACTTACTAAGTGATCTAGATAAATTTCGTACCTGTCTCACACCATACATAGTTATTAGAAAATTATTGACTGTGTTCCCTATGCTGTACTTTCTATTCTATAACAAACAATTTGTACTTTTTTAAAAACCCTCACCTGAGGACACTTTTTCACTGCTTTTAGAGAAATAGGAAGGAACCGAGAGAAACATCAATGTGAGAGGGAAGCACTGATTAAGTTTCCTCCCTTCATATGCCCAGACCAGGGATCGCATGCATCCAAACCAGCAACCTAGGTATGTGCTCTGACTGGAATCAAACTTGCAACCCTTCGGTTATGGGATGATGCTACAACCGAACCACACCAGCCACAGCCAGGGCCAATTTTTACTTCTTAATCCCATCACCTGTTTCACCGATACCACCAACCCACCCTCTACCCCCATCTGGCAACTGTCAAAATGCTCTCTGTATCTATGAATCTGTTTCTGTTCTGCTTGTTGGCTTATTTAGTTTTTTAAATTGTTGACAGATATGTATTTACTGCCATTTTATTTTTACATTCTTAATCTTTTTTTCTTCTTCAAGAAGACCCTTTAACATTTCATTTAATACTAGTTTGTCGGTGAAGTCCTTTAGCTTTTTCTTATCTGGGAACTCTTTATCTGTCCTTTGATTCTAAATGATAGCTTTGCTAGGTAGAGTAATCTTGGTTGTAGGTCCTTGCTTTTCATCACTTTGAATATTTCTTGCTATTCCCTTCTAGCCTGCAAAGTTTCTGTTGAGAAGTCAGCTGACAGTCTTATGGGGGTTTCCTTGTATAAGTGCTTTTCTCTTCCTGCTTTTAAGATTCCTTGTCTTTAATCTTTTGCATTTTAATTATGATGTGTCTTGGTGTGGGGCTCTCTGTACTTCCTGGACTTAATGTCTACTTCTTCACCAGGTTAGGGAAATTTTGTCATTCTTTTTTTCAAATAGGTTTTAAATTTCTTGCTCTCTCTCTCCTTCCAGCACCCTCATGTGAATGCTGGTATGCTTGAAGTGGTCCCAGAGGCTCCTTACCCTATCCATATTTTTGGGGGGTTCTTTTTCCTTTTTGCCATTCTGACTGGGTGTTTTTTTGCTTCCTGTATTCCAAATTGCTGATTTCATTCTCAGCTTCATCTACTGTACTGTTATTGATTCCCAGTAAAGTATTAATTTCAGTTAGTATATCCTTCATTTCTGACTGGTCCTTTTTTATGCTATTGAGATCTTTTGCTAAGTTCATTGAGCAGCCTTATAACTAGTGTTTTGAACTTTGTCTGCATCTAGTAAATTGCTTGTCTCCACTTTGTTTAGTTCTTTTTCTGGAGTTTTGTTTTTTTTTTTTTTTCCATTTCATACACGTTTCTTTGTCATTTTGGCAGCCTCCTTGTGTTTGTTTTTATGAATTAGATAGAGCTGCTATGTCTTCCAGGCTTGGCAGAGTGGCCTAATGTATTAAGTTTTCTGTAGGGTCCAGTGGCACGGCTTTCCTGGTCCCAAAGCTGAGCACTTGAGATGTGCCCTATGTGGGTATGTACACCCTTCTGTGGTAGTTGATCCTTGATTGCTGCTGGCACATCAATGGGAAGGATTACCCTCAGGCCTATCAGCTGCAAGAACTAGCTGCAACCATCAACCTCCTTTCATGATGGAGGATCAGTTGCAAAGGGGCCCACTCCACAGAGCAAGACTTACTTAGTGGGGCTCTTGTGCCTGCTGAGTTCGCACCTTGAGCATGTTGCTTATAGAGGTGGTTGGGTGGTAATGCTTCAATGTGGTCTGAAGCTGTCCACTGGGTGTGCTGGCTCTGGGGCTTCTCAAGAGATTCAGGCCAAGGTCAGCCACCACCAGTGTTCTTTGACACCCAGCATGAACTACGAAGTGATCTGCAGATGGCTGCTATTTGTGCTGGACTTGGAGGTGCCCAGGAGAGGGCCAAGTTGTGAACCAAGGGTGGCTGCTGCTAGCGCTGAGGCTGGGGCCACTTAGTGAGAAGTACAGGGCATGCTGAAGAAAGATGCTGCTTGTTTGAGAGATTTTAGGAAAATCTGAAGTAAGAGCCTAGATGGGTCATTCGTATGAAAAAGCCACTGGGCCTGACAGTGGGGTGGAGCAGGCTCCAGGGAATCACGATGGCAGGGTAAATAGTATGAGCCAGGTTGAAGGAATCGCAGATGTGGTACCTGCCTGCCTACTCTGCGGGGGGCAGATCTCAGAAAAAAGCCTCTGGGAGAAAGCTGCCACTCCCAGCTCTTGTCTACATGCCAGACAATTCAAATTCAGTTCCTCCCCATATGTCCTAGTCCCCTTCAAGATGCTGCCCCAGCCCTGGAGCTCAGAGACAATTTGAGTAAGAGCATGCTTGGACCCTTTAAGAAGTACTTGGAACTCCATTAGTCCTCCATCTCCCTAGCCTCAATTCCCACTGGATTTAGAGCCAGAAGTTAAGGGGACTTCTCTTTCTAGCACTGGAACCCTGGGCTAGGAGGCCTAGAGTGGGGCTGGAACACCTCACTTCACAGTGGGGACCTCTGCAGATGAGATATCCCCTCCCAATTTGTATCCACACCACATGGGTGTGGGACCAATGAGTTCCATGTCTCAGCCCTTCCTACCTGTCTTGACTTGGCTTCTTCTTTAATTCCCTAGTTGTAAGACTTCCATTCAACCAGATTTTAGGTGGTTCTGAATGATAGTCATTCTGTAGTTTAGCTGTAATTCTGATGTGGTTGTGGGAGGAGGCAAGTATCGTGTTTACATATGCTGCCATCTTGCCTGGAAATCATCACCACTGGTGTGTGAAGAATTTTAGTAATTACTGTACAAGTAATTACTAAATTTTCTCTTTTACATGCCATAAAAGAGAAAAGGTTGAAAATTGCTGGGCTATACTATATAGCCTAGGTGTGCATATGGTAGGTAGGCTAGACCATCCAGGTTTATGGAAGTACACTCTATGATGTTTGTACAACAACAAAATCATCTAACAATGAATTTCGCAGAACATATCCCCATTGTTAAGTGGTGCATGACTGTAGTCATTATAATATAGAGTTCAAAGTTATTAAGCTCAAAATTTCAAAGAACACATGCATTGTTTCTTGGCCTTTTGGCTAAGATCATTACAAAAAAATACATGCACACACTTATCCCTCAAAATAATAGCGAGCAAATCTAAGGAATATTTTAAATAGGAAGATAGCTTTTGTACTCTTATTGAGAATGCCTTCTATTATTTTGGAAATTTCCTAAAACTGTAATTTTTGGTCATGGGAAACAATAGTTGCACTAAGTTAACACTATATGAAATTCAATTTCCTGAAGGAAATAAGGTACCTGACAAAAAATTTTAGCTAGCAAATTTTCTCAATGCACACACAAAATATATTAACCTGTAAGTTACTACAGGTTAGCCCTATAGATTAAATGACTCCTCTTAAAGAATTAATGACTTCTTTATGGCAGTGATCCACAACTAGTCTCTAAATCAGCCTCAACTAGAAACTGTTATCAAATGCAAAATAACCCTAAATGTTTGAAAACCCAGTGGTTTTCAAGGTAATTATTCCTATCAGAAACTAAAGCAATAAATAACCACAAACATTTTAATAGCTGATAGGTCTTTCAAAAATATGATACTAAAAAATGTGTGAAATCCATCTGCTATCATCTTGAGTTAATATAATCATTATTTGCTGGAGGAAAGGGATGATTAATTAATTACACAGTTGCCTTAAAGTTAATGGTTGATCTAAAATCTGAAAAATCTGCTCACTACTTTTATTGGTTTAAACTGGCATGTATGTACTTAGTTTTTATTTTTAAAAATACTTTCTGTAAATGTCCATTCTTCCATAAATTTTCATTTTTGCCCTAGAAATATGAGCACTAGTTCAAAAATACAAATCTGAATTGTTTTAATGGTTCCTGGTTGCAGAATGATGCATAGTTTATTGGAGCTTTGGAAGAAGCAACACAGAACAGAGTCAGTGTGTGCTTTTGCCAAGTTCTGATGTACTTGTTTTTGAACTTTAGTTTCCTCACTTATGACATGAAAATAATGATCATACCAACCTCATAAGGTTGTTGTGATGACTGAAGACCTTGCACATGACCTGGTACAGAGCGAAAAGATCTGACCCTATTTCCCTCCTTTACACCTCAAGTTGCCTGAACATGCCAAGCTGTTTCATGTCTTTTTATAGGTTATCTGACTTATGCCACCCCACTTCCTTGTTTCTGTCTGGCAAGTGTTTACTTGGCATTCAAGACCCACCTCCTGGACCACCTTCCTCACACAGAATTGTAATTCTCATCCTGTTTTAAATGACTTTTTAACCAGGCTGTGAAAATGCTAAAGGAAGGACCAATGGCTCATTCACCTCCATATTTCTAGGCTCTTAGCAAAATCCCCAGTACACAGTAGATAGTCAATGATGACTGCAGAATGCACAGAATCGGGTTTTCCATCATACCACAATATTAACAAAGTGTTAAATGTGGAATAAACTAAGACAGAGCTTTGGAGTTAATGCTGTACTCACATGTTTGATAAACATTAGATTCTTTTAGTTCAAGGTAAATTATTTATTTATTTTTAAAAATATTTTATTTATTTATTTTTAGAGAGAGGGGAAGGGAGGGGAGAAAGAAAGGGAAAGAAACATCAATTTGTGGTTGCTTCTTGTGCACCCCCTACTGGGGACCTGGCCTGCAACCTAGGAATGTACCCTGATTGGGAATCCAACTGGTAACCCTTTGCTTTGCAGTCCAATGCGCAATCTGCTGAGCCACACCAGCCAGGGCTCAAGGTGAAATTTTTAAAAGTCACCTACCATATGCAGTTAGGCTATCCTACTCTTGCAAAGGAACACAAGAGTAAATGTTCTTGTCATTTTCATTTTTTTCATCTATGGCAGCATCCTGCTTTGGATTTAGATTACATGCTGAACTCACTGGGACTGTTGTTTGTTTTTTGTTTTTTAAAGAGCACACTGATGTACTTTTCCTTTCAAAAGCAAGGGTGCCAGCTATTGTGCTAGCCCCTGTCACTCACCTCAGCCACCTGCTGGGTCCCCACTCTGTTCTGAACCAGCCCCTCCATATTTGTAGCCATGGTGAAGCAAGATCATTAGAGAACCTGTTTGGAAAGATGCAGCAACTTCTATCAGGTGGGGAGAAACCAAGCTACTTGAAATATATCAGCAATCAAAATTCATCTTTGATACTGTCTTGTGTAGATTTTGCCCTCTACAGAAAACACAGCTAGCAGGCTAAGCATATCTGGAGAAGCTGCACCAGATTCTTCAATTACAGGTACCAAAATTAATTAGTAGAAACATTTCAATTTAGAAACAAGACTTTCCCTGGTAAATATAAAGATGAATTGGAACTTTAATTATCAGGTCTCTTGGGTTGTAACAGCTTGGTCCACCTCTTTAAGGAGGTGGGAATCACACCTTTTTGTTTAGCTTCCTGTCACATTACACTGAATAAGAAGGTGGCTATCTGAGAAAAGTGTGAGATCAACTTCAAATACAGAGTACTCGATTGCTATCATCAACTATACTTCTGTTACTAGTGGCAGTGTGAGAACACTGTCCAGGTGCTAAGACACCTCACTCTTATTATCACTAACAAAGAAAAACAAGGAGATGACTACATTACTTAAGTGGGCTAAGAACATGATACCCATAAATTTACCAATTCACATCTTTAGGTGTTCATTAAAGTAGAAAACCAGATAATTCCACTTCTTATTAATAGAAAAAATAGTGTGATCATTTGTAAAAGTTGAGGAAAATTATCTAAAGACCAAAAATTCTGCTAGACTTCTGGGTCACGATCACTTGAGTACTAGCACTTCTGATGAAACAGAGCCCCTGGTCTCTTCAGGTCATAAAACCTAGGTACCCTCAACAGTCCCTAAACTCTTTCCATCGTAATACTCTCCCGCAAAGAATCCAGGATAAAGGGATTCCACTTTGTACCTAATTCCTGGACAAATCACAGAACCTTCATTAATGGCTGTACAGTTCCCATGGTTAATAGGAGAACAAACCTCTGGTATTTATTTCCAACATTCACATTTACAAACTAGATGGGGTTACTACTGAGTGTATAATATACACAATGAATACACAGTTCATTTGCTTGGCCCTTCCTCAATTACAGATTTTGCAATGTAATTTTACAAACACTTTCCTATAGTTCTTACTTAAAGTATTATAAGCATTGATCTCTATGAAGCTCTTTCATTCTCTTGTGACTTTATCATTCCATCCACTATTAGACAGCCCCTTCCATGATCATAATTCCCCTTCAGATTATTTTGTTAAAATGGCAATGAGAGAGAAATTGGAGCATGAAATTGTGATTGACAAATAAAAAAATAACTGGCCACTGCCATCAAGAAGTCAAAATCCTGTAAGAGCAGGTACTGTGCCAACTGCCACAGGATATCAGGTCACCAGTGGGTGATTCATCTTCACACAGAGTACATGGTCTGAATTACAGAGGTAGTGCTTCTGTTTATTTACACTTTTTAATACGTAATTAAGACTTTTAACTGTTATTTTCTTTTCCTTGTTTATAGAAAAAAAGCATAGGGAAACACCCTGGTCTTTTCCGCTACTTACAGTTTGGTTCCAACTATTAGAAATAGAGGGAAAAAAATCACTTCACATGTATAAGAAAAGTCAACTGCTGTTAAAAACACAATTACTGCATCTGAAGAGTCTAGAATTTCATTTTTCTTCCCCTCAAAACAGAGCTAAGGACTCAAATGGATAAAGATAGCCAATAGTATTATACATTGAGAAATAAAATCCATACATGCATGCAGCTGCAACTATCAAAATTTTTTTAAGAGAGAGGGGAAGGGAGGAGGAGAGAGAGAGGGAGAGAAACAGACGGAAGAGAGAAACATTGATTGGTTGCTTCCTGTAAGTGCCGGGACCAGGGACCAAACCTAGAACCCAGGCATGTGTCCTGACTGGGAATCAAACCCACGATCTTCTGGTTTACTGGACGACACTCCAACCAGCGGAGCCATACCGGCCAAGGCAGCAATTATTAATTTTCTCATTTTTAAGTGCTATTAGCATTTCTGTTCTGTTATTAACTGCAGTTATCATTAGGGAATACTACTATTGAGTAGTATAGACATAAGAGTACTCTAGTACTCTTTCCCTAAAAGAGGTAGCTTGATTTTTCAAGTTTTGAGTTGAAGTGGATTTAATAAATGACTGCCTGCCTGATAAAGATGACTTAGTAACTCAGAAAACTGTCTGTAATGACTCACTTTAACATTAAATTTACAGGAACAATCAACCTCATATAGAACTAGGGGGCTACAAGATACTGCTAACAACCAATAATTATAGCAATTAGGTCATGGAGAAGTAGTAATTAACATGTTTAGCTTAGAAAAACTAAATACTCTAGATATTAATTCTTTGCTGATTATGTAAATTACAAATATCTTCTACTCTGGAGCATATCTATTTACCTAATTTGTGGTGTTTTTTGGTTGAATAGAAGTTCTTAAATTTAACAAGGCTGAATTTATCAACATTTTCTTTTAAAAGATAGTTTGTACTTTACTGTTTTATTTGTAAAAATCCTGCTCTGCCTGAGGCTCAAAAGTATAATTTTATATATTATAAATGTTTAAGAGTTTTGTCCCTCACATTTAAGTCCTCAATCCATCTGAAAATTGATTCTTGAGTGTAATGAGAAGAATCCAATTACTTTTCTCCCTGTATGGTTAATCAATTTTCCAGCATCATTTTTTTAACAATCTGTCCTTTACCCTACTAATCTGCAATGTACCTCTGTCATATCTCAGGCTTCCCTGTATGTGTGGATATAATTCTAGGTTCTACATTATATTCCACTACTGTTACTTAACTTTTTCCATGTTACTACCATTATCTAATTACTGCAGCTTTATAATAAATCTTGCTCACTGTTAGGGCAAGTGCCCCCCACCCCCAATCTTGCTCTTTCCCGCAATAACTTCCTGGACCATCTCAAACACTCAAGACCCAGAACAGCAACCTTTCTTTATACACACGAATTCTTACAATTCTTGATCTCACTCTTGGTTTTCTGCCTCCAAAGCAGTTTCAGGCATCAACAGCAGCTTTGGAACTGCTTAAAAATGAACAAGGGGGAACGTGCACTTTCTGGAAAAATAAGCAAAGACAAAGAGTGAGAATAATAGAGAGAGAGAGAAATTGAAAGTAAAACTATGAAAAGTAAATGCTTTCAAATAAAGATTTAAATCTAGTGAGAGCAGATAAAAGGGTAATTAAATTTTTTTTCCTATTTCATCATTTTTGAAACTCACAAATCATATTTTACTTTCATATATAAGTGAGAAAGATAGAGGCTTATTCCAGGATATCACAATGTAAGAAGAACAAAATCCTCAGGTGATATCAGGAAGTGAAGGAAAACATTTAACTCCAGAGCATAGGTTAAAAAAAAAAAGAGATAATGTCAAGGGGTAAGACTCTCACCTGAGAGCTTCTCTTACTGCTACCACAGCAACAGGCAGTCCTAAAGTCAGAAAGACCACATGGTAGGAAGAAAAGGTAGAGCATTTTGACAATGATTGTCAATTAGGAGGTATCCCCCTAGAATGAGAAGCTCCAGGAGCAGTGTATTGAGTCCACCTATAGTTTGAAAAACCGGTCACTAGCACAATATAATTTGCATTTGAGGTTTGAAAAAAAGAACAACCTGTTGCTTTGATACTACAAACTACACAAAGCACTCAAAAACAACCTTCTTGGCTGGTAGAGCTAAGCATGATAATACTGATAGTAACTAACATTTACTGAGTGATTACTATACACCAAACTGTTTAATAAGCACTGTGGGCAAAACAACGTATCTCTTGGTACAGAAACCTGAGGTCTTCAAAGGTTGGTCCTTTACCTAATCAGCTCCCTAACATTTGAATATTGCTCTTAGACACAATATTCAAGGAAAAGACCAAGTATCTTAAGTAAAAAAAGAAACAAATGATTCAGAATATTTTCCTGTGATAGCTTTCAACTAATCAAGTTCAACCACCACCAATCCTTTTTAAGAAATTTCTGTGAAATAGTAAATGAACTGACTGCTGAGAATTAACAATAAGAAGAGGAGGGGGAGGAGGAGAAAGTCCTTGTCCTTGAAGAATTTTAGGAAACCGATAAAAGTTACAAAGTGTAAGTGCTACAATAAGTGTCCAAAGGGAAGAAGCATCTCCCTCTGCCTGTGAGAGCCAATGACAGTTTTATAGGAGAGGAGCTGGGTCTTGAAGGAAGAGTAGAAATTCAAAAAGCAAAGAGGAGGAGGGTGGGGAGAGTCCTAAGCAGAGAGGATAGCACATACAAACTGGCAGGTATGAAGGAGAATGGCATATTTGAGGAACAACAGGAAATGTGGTAGGGAATTGTTGGGAGAGGTCGGGGGAGGAGAGTGGCTACTACTGTAGACAACACAGAACAATCAGAGGATGGCAGAAAAATGAAATGATCACATCTGGATCTTCAAAAAATCCTTTAAGCAAGAGTGTGGAGATAACAGAGAAGAAAAGACTGCATGTACACTGGAGGGCCAGTTAGAGAGTAGTTGCAACAAAGACTAGGTATGAAGGCATAGTTTTAAACTTAATTTGAACTTGAGTTTTTCCTGTATAGCACATGTATGATAACAGGGTAGAGGATATAAAAATTGTTTCACAACAAATTCTTTCAACTACAATGAGATCAATATCACTCCTTTAACAATGAAGAGGCAGAGAACTCTATGGTGAATCAGCTCTTCTAGGCTCACCAAGAGTATAAAGCTGACCAAACTTTGCAACCAGGGTTTCTTTAGTCAAGCATAGCTACAGATCCCACTGCAGTGAAAGCTGGGCTCTGATGGGGAATACCTGAATACCCAGTAAGTTGCCAGGACAGCTCAACCATGTTCTCCACGGAGGCAGGCTTAGGAGCCAGGGTCTCAAATAACAATAAACAAACCCTGGGACAAGGAAACTCTGTAATGACAGGAATGGGTGAGCCTGCCTTTCCCTTCACAATTAACTGATTCACATCCATTATTTATGTATTACATGGCCTACAATTATATAACATGCAAAAATATCTACTGTCTTTCAAAAATGTTTTTATTTATTAAATTTATTGGGGTGGCACTGGTTAACAGGATCATATAGGTTTCAAGTGTACATTACTATGACACATGATCTGTAAATCGCATTGTGCACCCACTATCCATAGTCAAATCATCTTCCATCACCATGTATTTCACCCCCGTTAGCTTCTATCACCCCTACCCCCTTCCCTACGGTAACCACCATACTGTTGTCTGTCTGTGTCTCTGAGTTTCAGTT
Source organism: Anoura caudifer (assembly GCA_004027475.1). Taxonomy (NCBI): domain Eukaryota; kingdom Metazoa; phylum Chordata; class Mammalia; order Chiroptera; family Phyllostomidae; genus Anoura; species Anoura caudifer. The sequence continues at coordinate 250,451 of PVKU01000918.1, forward strand.
TCATATCCCACAGGAGCAAAATCATATGGTTCTTAGTTTTTTGTGACTGACTTATCTCACTTAGCATATTCTCAAGGTCTCTACTGTCTTGATATTTTCTCATCTAAATAAACACACTGGGTTCTGAGGCTCAAGCACTAGGTTGATCTGATACTATACCAGATGAGTTTATTGCAAAAATCAGATCTTAAATATATATGGAAAGGGCCTAACATGGTGCCTGGCACAGAGCAGACACGTACTACATGGAAGCTACTATTGGTATGGGAGATGGTGCCACTTTTACTTTCTCAAAGAAATTTGAAAGCAGTAACTAAAACTATAAAAAGCGTATTACACTTAGAAACAGGCCTCTCATTTTGACATAAGATCCACATGAAATTTAACTATTTTTATTGTATAATATGCTAACACAGCATTTATAATTCATTGTTAAATTGTATAACTGGGCAAAATGAAAGGACTGACTTAGGATAAATCTCAAAAATATTTTAAAATAAACTAATATCTGATAACTATTTGCAAAATAAATACTACATGGGTACAGAAACTTCTTGATAGGTCCAAGGTATTCAGTATAAGTTTTGTTACACTGTCATTGACAGAGTCTTTTTATTTACACTCATGGGAAAATAAAAACTGAAGAATCTAGATAGCATGAAAGGGAATTTAAAAAATGAGACATACATATACATAATTCAAGACTTGAAATCATAGACCAAAACTTGAAACCAGAAAATGGAAATCAAGTAGATTTCCATTCAGTGGCAGATTTAATATAATACAAATGTTCATCAAAAGAAAAGAGATTCATGGGAATGCTTCCAAGCTTAAGTTCAGATATGCATCCTATCATGCAAAACCCCTGCCACTACTTAGACTCCAAGATACTTGCTTTTTGATCAGGTGATTTCCTGTCCTCCACAAGAAAGTTATTACAAGTCTAGATTATATAATAAATGCTTGAGTCAGGGGTGGGGGGTGGGATTGAAGAGTAAACAGTGGGAAAAAGAAGTGGTTCTCATCTCTGGAGTTTCTATGCTACCAGAGCAGTGCTACAATTTTCTGTGTGGAGACGCCCCCTAAAAAAGAAAATCATTCTACACTGTTCATGATTTTCCTCACCTTCCCAAGAGCCCAAAGCATGGGTGATGGTGCTAAGAATAAGAACTCTCTTCATTTTCTATTAGTGTGAGCCAGGGATAGATGGATGGCAGGAAAGCAGGACAGATTTCCTAAGAATCTACAATATGCCTTTATATCAAACTAGGCATCAATTAATCATTAAAATACCTTCTGAGTAGGTATTCTTAGCTCTACCAATACATACAGGAAAAAACTGAAACTCAGAAGTTTAATAAACTTTTTTCAAGTCTTCCAGCTAGTAAGAGGTGAGCCTAGGATTCTAACTCAAGTCTCTCTGACTCTAAGAATAGGACATTCCCTCTGTGCCCTTCAAAATAATTTCCCAGAAAATGTCAAGAGGAAGGAATTTTAAAAAGTGACAGGAGACCAGTTAATTATCTAAGGGAACAAACTTTATATCAAAAAGCTAGATCATTTAATAATTCATTTATACAACTACTAATTCCTAAGTATAGCAGGTCCTCGAATAGTGTTGTTTTGTTACAGCATTGATGAGATGCCCTAGAAACTCACTTCTGTTTATGTCAAATAGCCTATGGTAAAATTGGTTTCATTATGTTTCCCTTAAAGTTGCAGAATCTATTGACAATGTTAAGTGAGTATTTACTGTATGTGCTTTATATTTCAGTACTGCTCACAGAAATTTCTGACCTAGCTCTACCACGACAGTATAGGATTTTTTTGGAATTTTACCTACATAATAATCATATTGATTAAAATGGTGAGGATAATTTTACTGTCTTTTTTAAAGTAAAAATGTTTACTGAAGTACAACATGCAAATATAAAAGTGCACAAATCATAAATGAAACAGCTCAATGAATTTTCACTAAGTGAACACAAACATTAAAAACACTCAGAACAGTAAAACATTACCAGCACCCTAAAAGTCACCCTTATAATCCCTCCCCTGGTCATTTACGTCCCTCTCTCCTGACTTCTATCATAATGGATTAGTTTTACTTGTTTTTGAGCTGTATGTAATATATTTTATATGTGTCTAGCCTCTTTAGCTCACTATTTTTGTAATAACCAAGAGTAACTAGACCATTTTCATTGTTGTATATTGTATTACAAGTGTGAATGCACCACAATTTATTTATCTATTCTACAGATAATGAACATCTAGATTGTTTCTAGTCTGGAACTCTTAGACTCCTACTCCTATGAATATTCTTGTATTGGGTTGGCCAAAAAGTCCACATGGCTTTTCCAATAAAATAAAAAATATATTTTCCATTTTCATCACAACTTTATTGATTTGGAGATTTTGAGTATGTTGGCTATCCCCTGTGTGGTATGATGTTGACTGTTCTCAATTAATGTTTCAACTGGTCTACCCAACCATGGAGCAACTCTGTCCAGTGAGAAATCTCCAGCACAAAACTTCGCAAACCACTTGTGACACATTCGATCAGTCATAGCATGTTCTCCATATACTGCACAAATCATTTTTTGTGTTTCAGTTGCATTATCATCTTTCTTGAAATAATAAAAGCATAATATGCCAAAAACGTGTATTTTCTTCCATCTTCAATATTAAAATGGCTACACAAAAATTCACCAATTTTGATGTTTTTTTTTTTTTAATGCATGCTGATACGATAGCTGTCACAAAACAATCTAACAAAATTATTTCAAATGAAATTAGACAACTAGTCACTACTAGAGCCATTTACAGGGTGGGGGAACATTTTTGGCCAATGTAACACATGCCCTTTGATGCAATGCCATCTTTTCTTCCCAGTAAACCACAAAGGCTTCAAGTTTGAGTCTAGCACTGCCACCCTCTCATTTCTCCTTATTCTTCAGTAGCATTCATCCAATAATGCCATATCAGGGCATATGCCAATGCCCTGATATGGACTTTCATCCCCTCTATCCACTACCCTTCATCATCACTGTGAGTTATGATAGTTGAGTTGCTGTTTCCAGACAGTCCTAACCTTTTGTACAGAGCTCTTGCTGCTTAAAACTCTAGTCCTCAGGGCACCTGAAGAGAGGGTGGAGAACTGGTAGCAGAAATAGATGACAAAGGATATGGAGAAGGAATGGCAGGATGGGAGGGAATTACAAAGAGAATCTCAGCTCCCATCATGCTAGGTTAAAAGCAAGTGAAACTCTGATAAATAATAAAGAGCTCATCTTTTACGTGTGACAGGACACAACTGTGTCCATCAGGTTAAACATGATAATCATACATGGAGGAAAAGTCAACATACTTTCCAGAAAACCAGTAATAAAGTAGAAAGAGTTAAACTAAACTTGACCACAGGAGTTTTGCATCAGGTATGAGGCTGGACTTGAGCTCTAAGATGGATTCCTTCACAGATTCCTATGTGGTATTAAGGGAATGGTATTAAGATTCCTATGTGGTATCTGCTTTAGCAGGTGCTTTCAGACTAAAGGAGCATATGGTACATAGGTGAGAGAACTCAAAGGTAAAAACCCCAAATGAGAACCTTCAATATGTGGAAATACTAAGCTAGACACAAAAGGCCAGTGATTCAGTGCCAAGGTGGCCGTCTGCATCACACAGGCCTACTGGCCTTGTTGTCTACATTGGTTGGACAAGAGATCCCTACTCATGGCCCCAATCTCAGTGTTGGCTTCCTCCCCCCACCCCCCTTTTAAAAGTGGAAAACAGCCCTGGCTGGTGTGGCTCAGTGGATTGAGCACCAGCCAGAGAACCAAAGGGTCACTGGTTTGATTCCCAGTCAGAGCACATGCTTGGGTTGCAGGCCAGATCCCCAGTAGGGGACACACGAGAGGCAACTACTCTCCCTCCCTTCCCCTCTCTCTAAAAATAAATAAAAATAAATAAAATAAAAGCTACCCACTCAAGGTTCCAGAGACAGGCATTGAACTATTATTTGACTCCTTGGAGACAAATGTGAAGACTTCCCATAAATCCTCATAAATGAAGTTATTATACAAACAGTTTTTCTTTTTCTGTAAAGGCATGTTCATAAGAATAAAACTTCAAGGTCACTTTACAACTGTTGAAAGCAATAAATAACTTATTCAATGTTGTAAGAAAATATAGCTTTTTCATTATACTGTCAGTTCCTTGGTTACCCTAATTCAAGGAATCAAAATTGTTGAATAAACGAGTGATACCAAAAAATCCTATCGATGGACAAACATAAGGGGGAGAAGGGGCTGGGTGGAGGTGGGCAAGGGGGAAGAAAATGGGGACATCTGTGATAGTGTCAACAGTAAAAATAAAGTTAAAAAAAATCCTGTAACAGGATATACAAAAAATCCAAAACCAAAGAATTAAAGTGTGACTGTTATTGGTTTTAAATACTGTAACATTTTATTTTTTAAATTAGTATTATATAAGTCAACAAAACTATTCTATTAACCAGACTTTCCAGTGGAAGCTTGACAAATACTTTGCAAAATCTGCTTTTAGCCCTGTGTGGGTGGCTTGTGAGATAAATAATTGATGTTTCCTTTTCACATAGTTGTTTCTCTTCCCGCTCCCCATCTTCCTCTCTAAAATCAATAAACATATCCTTTGGCGAAGATTTTTTAAAAATCTGATTTAAACCGTGGTAAAACAATTAAAAGGTGATTCTCAATAATTCTGTTACATGAATCAATTTATCTTTGGAAAGACAAATATTTAAAACTAATGACTACAAAGACTTTCAGTTCTCATCTCCCTACAAACTTACTAAAGGCTTCTTTTCTGTTATCCCCATGATAGAGAAAATGACCAGTATTTTTAATTTCAAGAAAATCAGTGGTGCTTTGTTTCTTCAGTTAAAGTAAATGGCATGATTATATTTGGGCAATTTATTAATGAGTTCCATATAAACTCATTAACTTTCATGTAATTCACTTTGTAATTCAGTTAATTATTCAATTACCTATTTCTTGTCATAAAAAACCATAAAAACAAAACATAAGTGGGTAAAAAGATATTCATCTAGGTTATCTTATCCATATTCATGTCTAGTCAGTGCCATATCTGTGAGGGACTACTTCCTGAATTCATCCAAATACCATAACAGACATTTTATTGCTGGCACTGCTATCTGAACTGCCAAACAAGCACACACAAAAAGGTACCATTAATGAGAAGCAAACTAGTTATCAGCAATAGCATAAATTATCAATTCACTCACCCAACAAATAGTGTCAAGCACTCTGCTAAATCCTGGAAATATAATGATAAGCAAAATAATTCCCACTCCCATAAAGCTTACTGCATGGTAAGGGGGAACAAAAACATCAAGCAATTGTATAATGGAGTATAATTACAAAGTGAGACAAAAGTTATAATGGAAAAAAAGCACACAGCATAGTAAAGTAAAAGAATCTGATCTAGATTGATACTGGGCACCAGAGAAGGCTACCCTGAAGAAATGATGCTTGAGCTGAGATCTGCAGAAGTGGGGTATGTGTGGGCATGATACGGGGAGGGGGGTAGGGCAGGGTATGTGAGGATTTCAGGCCTGGGGTTAAGGTAAGCCACAGTGTCAAGCCAAAGTTGAAGGCAGGCCAGTTTGTTTAGAGCACAGGGGGCTAGGGCTACAGGGATAAGAAAATGATGGAGCATCTTAAAAGGTTTGACAATAGAGCAGGAAAAGGGCCTCCACAATTACACTGGTTCTACTGGGAATTGAAGAATGTAATGCTTGTAATAAGAGTTTTGTAAAGTACCTCGTACATTTTGTTAGTACTACTGGTTCCACTACTTTGTTTTCTAAATAAATTTTTTGTTTGGGTGCCAACTAATAAACCAAAGCAGAAGAGCCAAAACTAGAACTCATGTTCTAATCCAGTGTTTTGCCTTTATACCACACTGACTAAAAACTTCACTGTTTCTATCCTTTAACTAGTCCAGTATGTCTGCCAGACAGCTAGTGTTTCATAATGACAACTCTAATTACGAGTATTTACTATGTGTAAGGCACTTCTCTCTCTTTTTTTTTTTAATCCCACGAGGACATTTTCATTTGTTTTTTTTGAGAGAGAGAGAGGGGAAGGGAGAGAGAGAATCAATGTGAGAGAAGCATCCATTGGTTGCCTTTGCACACACCCAGACCAGGGATCCCCACCAGGACTGGGGGTGGGTGGGGTTGCAGGGACCTGCACCCACACCAGGGATGAACCCACAACCTAGGTATGCGCCCTGACCAGGAATCGAACCCACAACCTTCTGGTTAGGAGATGAAGCTCCAACCACAATGGCCAGGATGCAAGGCACTTTTCTAAGCTCTCTGATTACATTAATTAATTTCATCAATTCTAGAAGGAAGGTTCTATTGTACAGATGAAGAAACTAAGCCTCAAAAAAGTTAAATAACTTAACCTATGTCATGCAGCTAGTAAATGTTTGGCATGTTAACCAACACATTAATCGGCTTTTGCTTATAATATCTTATCTGTGCACGTATATGTGTACATGTATATATGAGGGAGGGACTGACCAAGAGAAAATAGAACTTGGTGTATAGAATCACATTCACATATACTTGAGGATACAGAACAGTGTCTTAGTCATCTCTGTATTCCCAGTCTTGCACCTAGTTCCTGGGATATTCACGAGGCTCAGCAAATGCTTGCTGAAGATGGATGGATATAAGGGGCTGACAAAGGACTTGAATCTTGAAATGATTTTCTAAGGCTCCCCTTCCCCAAGTCATATATGCAGCAGCAATTCATTTGATAACAATAAAAAAACAAAGTCAAGGGAAATATAGTTAAGTTGAAGATTGAGTCTTTGTCTTATTACCTTTGTCATATTTCACAGACTTTAGCCTGGCAATAGAGTGAGATAATGGAAATAATAATGAACTTGTCCCAACCACTTTCCAGGCTACAACTCTCTGCTACTGTCCTGTTCTCAATCACACCAAATGCTTTTCCTCCTGGGCCTTTATACCTGTGGTTCTCTGACTATTCATCCCGTCTTTGGGTTCCTCGTTCAAACATCACCTCCTTATAGTGTCCTTCTCTTATCACCCAATCTAAATTTGTCTCCTCATGCCTTCTTTAACACATTATCCAGTTTCATTTAATTTCTAACTCAGAATTTACCATTGTCTGAAATCATCTCTTTATCTATTCATCTCCACCCAATTCTATCTAGGAGGGCAGAGGCCTTGTCTTGCTGGTTCTCTGGATGTATCCCCAGTGCCCCAAACTAAGCAAATAAACATTTACTCAACGAAAAAGAATAGAATTACCTGATTCACCTGTGTTCTCTCAAGCCCTCAATACACTTAAACTTTCCACTCCTGTTGCTTCTACATCCGATTTTCAACAGTAACAACATTTTTACATTACTCTGGAGTTCATAAAGTAGCCTGGACTCCATTTTCTGAGTACAGTTCCTCAGCGATCCTGAGACGGGAGGTCCAGCCTGTCAAAAACGCCCATTCTCACCATTTTACAAACTATGAAATTAAGCCTCAGAGGATTCGCCCGAGGCTGCGACGAAAATAACGGAAAAGAGCCCTGAAAGGTGTCCAGATCCCGAAACGTCTTTCTCACGAGCCAGCGTCGTTGATTCAAGATGCTTCGCCACCTTTATTACTATTGTTCTATACTACCCATTTTGGACGCGTTCCAGACTGGGAGAAGGCGCCTGGCGCCTCACCAGGTCTCTGTGCAACCCAAACTCTTCCTCCCGGACCGCGCCCCCTGGCCCCCACGCCGCGCCCTGGCCTCTGCTCCCGCGCGACTAGGACTCAACCTCCCGGCGGGAACCGCCCTCTTCTGCCCGAGCCAATCAGCAGCGCCTCGGGGGGCGGGGCCGCAGGCCCCGGCCCTCCTCTGTGGATACCAACTGGTCAGAAAGGCCGTCGCTCACAAGGTCGCGCTCTGTACCCGCCTTCCACCCTCCCCTTCAGGAAAAACGGCAGTTGGGCCTCGGCAGCCAACGGCACACGAGGAACGGAGTAGCGAGGAGCCGGGGAGTGAGGGAAGGAGGGACTGCAGAGAGGAGGAGGCTGACAAAGAGGAGGGAAGCTCGGCCCAGCCAGAGCCCTCTCCATCGAGAACAAAATGGCGGCGCTGGCTGAGGGCCAACTGTGAGGCGGGGCTGCGGCCATCCCCCCCGCCCTCTGCCCCCACCCTCGCGCCAGCCGGGCCGGTCAGGGGGAACCCGCTCGCTGCTCCCGTCGCGGGCGAGAATGGGAGGGGATCGGCCCGGCCCACTATGCAAAGCGTCCGGCGCCGCCGCCCCGTGGCAAAGGTAAAAGGGTCGAGTTCAGCTGCCGCCACGGTGCCTCCATGTCCGCGCGCCAGGCCCGCCCCCTCCGCCGCCGGGCCGACCCCGCCCCGGCCCTTTTTCAATTTTACCTCAGGATTTGGCGCCAAAGCAGCCTCGAAGCAGGTCCCGTGTCTGCGGCGGGCGGCCCCCGGCGCGGAGGGCAGGGCGCGGGGAGGCCGGGCTCCCGGCGTTGGCGGATGGCGGGAGCCCCGGGGCCGCAGGCTCGCGGGGCAGCGGGCGAGAGAAGAGACGCCGAAGTGGAAGCGGGGGCGGGCCCGGGGGCGCCGCAGGGGTCGCGGGGGAAGGGGGGTTTGTTATTGTTTTTGTCAGTGAAAGGTCAGAGTTCGTGACCCCAGTGCCGCTGCCGCCGCCGCCCGCGCGCTGGTAGGAGGAGGGCGAATGTTCTTCTTCCTCTTTCCAGCGCCAGCCTCGCCGCGGTCGTGGGGGGCGGGCGAGCACCCGATTGGCTGAGCCGTGCGCGCTCACCGGAACGCGGCGGTTGTCGTTGTTTCATCCGGCCCCTTGCGCGCCTGCCGGCGGGTGCCGGCGCTGACGCCAACGCCTCGGTCTGCTCTATCCGTCTTGGAAACCTGGAACCCGGACTCGGTCGGCACAACCATTAGACGAAAGTAGAATTTAAATGGCGCGGCCACCACTGTTCTCAGGGTAAACGGAGAACTAACTGGTCGTTTTAAAAACCTAGGAACGCGGGGCACCGTTATTCCGGTGCAAGCCTGCCCCTCCACGGGGATCGCGAGGCTAGGGCGGGGACTGTGTTCTCGTTTTGACTTTCTCTACGAAAGCCTCCCGCCGAGCTGAAGCCTCTGTGTTTGTTGATTGAAGAAACAGTCACAACAGAGAGCCTGTAGGTCGATCGGAAGAAGGTGGTTTATTGGGTGATTATTGGGCTCTTGGGCCCTTGTCTGTACAGCTGGTTTTTTATTGAGGTTTTAAAGGTCCGAGGATGCGCCAGTTTCTGGTAGTATCAGGTAAAGTGTTGAAACACTCCAAAAACCTATTTTTTTTAAGAAAAATTAAAAATTGATTTTAGAGAGAGGAAGGGAGAGGGAGAAGAAAGGCCGGTTTGTTGTTCCACTCATGCATTCATTGGTTTGCTCTTGTGCGTGCCCTGATGGGGAATGAAATCTACAACCTTGGCACATTAGGATGATGCTCTATCAACAGAGCTACCAGGCCAGGGCCCGAACCTATTGTTTATGGTCGCTTAGTGAACATATCCAAATTTTAAGACCATGCCTCTTTCTCTCGCAATTTGGAACTAGTAAACAATGATATAAAGGTATGTATAAAGCAACTTTTTTGCAAAATTGCTTAAACATATAAAGAATATTGCTTCTCTTGATCCTGTGACTCAGGAATTGTAGGTTTTCCTTAGATATTTCTCCTTTAAGTTATGTATGTTTTGACTTGCTTTGGAGGGTACAGACAGCTTACTTATTCTAGATGCCCTGAAGTGATTAGGCTGGACTCTCCATTGTCATTCTCTTTGTAGACCAAAGATCCTCTGCTAATTGATTCCCGCCGCCCCCCCCCCACTTGTTTATTATGAATGAGTGCTGTCTCCAGGATGGATAGGTCAGTTTTTTCTTAAACACCTATTTTGGCTTTTATCAGGGTGACCCCAACCTTGAGTATTTTGACCTTAGTTTTACATTTCGGTTTGATAGGAGATGCTTTAAACACATTGATTTTCCCTTCTTCCTTGTTCTCACTGTGCAAGGAAGTGGGGAAAACAGTTAAATTTGGTAATGTCTTGGTGAACCACACATACCCAGAAGCTGGAAGGAGCCTCAAGAGATACGGTCAAATCCTCTTCTGGCAGGGAGATTTTTACAGGAGAGATAGGTAAGAACAAGAAAGTCACATGTGATAATGGTACACGCTTGTAAACATGAACTACTTTGCAATTGTGGATTCTTTTTCAAAAATTAAGTTTTTAATGGCAACTATTGCTACTAGTACAATGTAAAAATTCATGTATCAATGAATTTTTTTTTTTTTTGCAAACAATTGTGCTAGATTTTGAATGAGTACTAAACAGTAACTAATGTTTCTATGATGGCTTATAGTTTTTTAAATTTCCTTCATATAACAGTCAGCAACTCTGTGAAAACGGCACTGTCGTTTCCATTTTACTGAGGTGTAGGAATTGAAGCTTAGGCCGGATAAGTTAGAGGGCCTGTCTAATGCCCAAATGCTACAGGTACAGTAGGTGAAGCCAGGGCTCTGGTCTTGTTTGACATTAAGGTTCATACTATATGCTGTATCAGTTTGTCCTATTTATAATAGTTCTTGTAAATTTTCAATTAAAGGTTAATTGTTTAATGTTGAAAGTAGTAGCAGGGGTTCATAATCTTGATCTGCTGGAGTGGTTTTTCTTCTCCTCAAAACAGATGTACATGTCAACACAGATTGCAAATAATGTTAGCAGGTTACAAGCCCCTGCAGCTGAGGTCAGCTTTCCCATAGTGCCATATTTTTCTTTACTGTGTTTTTGCTAGAAATCTTTCTAGTGAGCACTCTTTAAGTGGTTTTGTAACACTTAATGGATTTTAAAATCACACACACAAAAATCAAGTTGTTTTATACTAGATGTACTTTTTTTTTAACTGTTTAGTAACAAGTATCTACATTTAGCCCTGGCTCATGTGGCTCAGTGGATTGAGCATCGACCTCTGAAGCAAAGGGTCGCTGGTTCCGTTCCTAGTCAGGACACGCCTGGGTTGTGGGTCAGGTCCCCAGTAGGGGGTGGTACACTTGAGGCAACCACACGTTGATGTTTCTCTCCATTTCTTTCTCCCTCCCTTCCCCTCTCTCTAAAAATAAAAAGTAATAAATAAATAAATTTTAAAAAAATCAAAAAAGTATCTACATTTGCAAAGGGTTCTTGACTAGGAAACTGCCAGGCCCCCAGGGGTTCTGAATCAGTAAGCTTTGGGTGGGGCCTAGCATCAGCACTTATGCTGAGCCTGTACCACTGATCTAATTTCAGAAGTATTAATTGGCAAAAAATAAAATAAAATAAAAACAAGACAAAACTTTTTAAAACAAATTTTTAGCCCTGGCCAAGTGGCTCAGTTGCTTGGAGTGCTGGTTTGCACACTAGAAGGTTGCAGGGTTCAATCCCCTGTTGGAGTGCGAATGGGAGGCAACTGATTGATGTTTCTCTTTCATACCGATGTTTTTTCTCTCTTCCCCCTTCGTCTCCTTCTAAAAGTCAACTATAAAAAAGCATAAAAAACACTTTTAAACTTCCTGTAATTGTTATTAGCCTTATTTTTTTAAGAATGTTGACTCTGAACAGATGTAATTGCAGAATACCAGATCGCACATTCCTTGCACTTACATATTATCCTGTTTAATCTTTGCAGTAATGATCTTGTTTTTAGAGCTGAAAAGGCTGAAACCTTAAACAGAGGGAGAATGACTTCTCCAAAGTCATGGCTAGCAAGTGGTGGAACATTTATTAATAGTTATTTGTTTATTTTTTCCCTTCTGTCCTTGGGGACTTTGAGAGGAAGAAAAGCGTCTTCTACCCATCTCCATGATCCTGTCAAAGTCACGCTCTGTCACAGTAGAAGGCTACTTGGAGAGGTCTTAACTTCTATAAAAATGGCCCTTGCTATTCCCAGGATGAGAAAAGAGACCGACCCTGTGGTGAACTGGTCATAGGGGAGGAGGGACACACTAGAACTCAGGAAGTGGAAGTGTGGGTACTGGAGCCCCATCCATAATCATGCTCCTTTCGTTTCTGACCTGGGGTTTCCTGGGCCTTAAAAAGGTGTTTCCAAGTTGTACTTGGTTCAAGTATCTTGCAGCATGATGTAAAATTAGATTACTCGAAAAAATGCAACTCCTGGTTTAGGACATGGATTGCTCAGAAGAATATTTTTGTTTGGGTTTTTTTAATATTTTATTTATTTTTTTAAAAGAGCCATTTCTTTATTTGACGCAAATGCAAGTGAGTCACTTGAGTTCTTGCTACATAGGCCAAATCTTACCATGTTTCAAAGTATCCACTTGGAATGTACTGCCAAATAAATGAAGATCTAACAGATGGCATTTACCGTTTTGCTTCATAACAAAAAAGGATCTGTAATCATTTCTATGGAAGATTATGTGATGGCCGAAGGGAACAGCTACTCTGACAAGAGGCAGATCAACAAAGGATGTTTTTGTTTTTTGAAGGTCGTCTAATTAGGAACTCAGTCTTGAGGCTTGGTAGTTCTTTACTAGCCCAGCACCACCTCAAGAGGTAACCCACGTAGGACTGCTCACAAAATCTAAAAGTTAAAGAGTAGCATTCCTTGAGTTTCTTAACAAAGTGATTATTTCAGCACCACAGCCTATTCACTACTGGTCAGGACATGCACCTTGAAGCCAAAGGTCCCTTGGAAAGCCTTTTATGCACTTTGCTTTGTATCCTCCCCTTCACCTTGGGGAGAGATGGGATGCTACCCTGTGGCTTTTGACCTTCAGGATGCCCTGGGTGCACTATTAGAACTGAAAGTCTAACATCAAAGCCTCTAGGTTCACCCCTCACATGTGGCCCCTCCCACACCATTCCCTAGTTTAGGTCTCATTTGTCCCACTGCGATGGTTTCCTAACCTG